>REGL01000004.1:585322-605404 GCA_004194395.1 Aurelia aurita complex sp. Pacific | reverse complement strand
GGAAAGAGTGAAATCAAGAGGAAATTTTGCAAAAACGAAGTGAGATAGAAGTGTGGAAATTTCAGAGGATCATCATGGATGTATAAAGACTCTTCATTTTGGAAATCGAGTGGGTGGCTACTTCTGGACAGAATTTATGGTCGAAAGGGTTTCGGGCGGTCGCTGGGCCTAGGCAGCGGTTTTGTGAAAGGAGGAAAGAGTCGTTCGAGTTTGGGAAGGTTCCTCGTCATTTCTAAGAAAGTTTAGAAAGAATGGAAACAAAAGATACGTATCTTGGATGCTCAGGTAGGCCCAGTTAAATTTTCATCGCGTTCCAAGTTGTTTAAGAAGAGAAATCTTGCAAAATGTAGCGATAACCGAGTAATATTGAAATCAAAAAATTCACGCGGCATGGTCTCGAAAACTCCATTCGAATCCCCCGTTCGATCTACCGTGAAAGGGTCTATTAATTAGCATAAATTCAGTCAGCATAATTCTGTTAAACGTTTATATAAATTCCATTTCTTTGTGTAACTTTTCTAGTGCATACATTTAAAGGGGCATTCCGCAGAAAGAAAACTGGATATCGATGAAATTTGTTGTTTGTTTTTAAAACGAACATGCTTATCATCATAAACATTTTCCAATGTTTCTCCAACTTGAATAAGGTTCAAACCGGCCGAAAACGAAACAGATATTTTTCAAAATAGAGACCGAGAACTCAACCATATCCTGCCATTGGAATCCGAGATAGAAAACGAGAATTCTCTGTAAAGCCGATGAATTCTCTTGCGCGTAGTTGACCATGGACACATGAATGAACGACTACAACAAGACATTCAAACTGAATTTATCGAGCGACGCGCAACGGGCCTATCAAGACTCGCCGATGACCGACCGACGGACAATAACGAAAATATGCTACCTTTGTTCACCAAGAACGATGCATAAAAATGGTAGGGTATTGAAATTAGAATTGGTCCACATGTTTTCTTCCATATCTCGCGTTTGAGAAGCGCGATCGACGAAAGGAAAACGATTTCCGAGGACTGACATCATCTGTTTCTCGATCGGGACGACGATATGAATCTCTGCATGCATTTAATTTTCGAGGAATGCCCCTTTAAACCTAAAGATTTTGGATGAATAAATTTCAGACAAAATATTTTAGGACGAACATTTTTGGACTTTTTCACAGAAATTTCTGGCGACAAAAATGCTAGATATTTTCAGTTTGTTTTTGCTGAATTTGTACAAAAAAATTCACACATTTATACAATAGATTGTGCCTCATTTTAGGGGTGCTTGGTCAGAAATGTCCACAAATTATTGTTGTTTAGGATTATGGGAATGATTGCTAAGATGGATTTAATTTAAGAAAATATGATATTTTCCACTAATTAACACTCTCGCCGCATTCCTTTGGTCACATTCCTTTTCAATGCAAATTGTTTTGTGAGCAAGACATTAGGTTTTCAAACGGTGGAAATGTTTTGCTTTGAGTTTTCTATGCTCCAAAAAAATCGACACTACATTAATTACACTATTTCGTATTTAATACAGTATTAAGGTCCACAATTTTTGGCTTTTATTGTATATTCCATATGTCGTTCAATTTCTACCCTGACCATCCCCCCGGGAAGCCCGGGGGTCAACAACATTTCCTTGCTCAAATGCCCCGGGACCGTAAAAATTGATGGTCTAATGCCCGGGGGCCATGTACTGAAAAAATGCTATATTCCCAGTTACTGTATAAGCAAAAGCTCCTATTCTTATCAAATGCTACTTAAATGCCTGGGGGCCGGGAAAAAATGTACGGTCAAATGCCTGGGGGCCGGGAAAATTTTGCATGCAAATCCGAAGGGGTATCCCGGGGGGGGGGGGTGGTCAGGATAGGAATAGAACGAGACATTAACTTTGCCTGAAAACCTTTTGTAGTGCGTGACCACCAGTGTTTTAACTTTTAGATATTATTTCGTAGGGTTTGGAGAACATGAGGGACATATATGGTATTTGAGGTTGCTGCCTGCTGTTTTCAGCACGCTATTAGTGCCATGCATGTATGAAGTAAGAAAATATCATTTACAAATTTTGAGTAACTTTGCAACAATAGATGTCTTGTATTTCACATGTAATCTCTTTCGTAATCCGTTAGGCGTTTTCTTAAAATGTACCTAAGATTTCAGGTTTCAAGGAAGTGATCGTTTAGTGCTTTTTATCATGTTAAAATGGATCTGCAGTCATGAAGCTTTACACTTTGATGAGAAGCAACCTCGCAAAATCAAATGAACCCGAGAATCTAGTTCCAAGGAACTGCGTGAAAAGAACATGCTTTTTTCTGGAGCTCCTTCGTTATTTTCACGTCTGCTTTCAGGCACAAAGTTGTGCTATTCCATCGATCGAAAGATATACCGATAAAAATTTCATTCCATCCATCGATAAAATGGCTGTTGTTGTCTTTTTTCTTGGAAATTGAAAGTTGCCTAAATCGCTGTTGACATGGAATTTGAAAATACATCTTGGTCATAAATGTAAGTTAAACCAGCTAACCTAAACCAGGTTATTGAATGTTGCGTTCTAATTGGTCAATTCAACGTATCGAATTAGTTTGATTGCCTGAAATTCAACCTGGTTTGGATAAAGCTGGTTTGCGTTTGTCAGTGTGAATTAGATGGGGGGTAATATAGACATTTTTTGGGCCTTGGAAGCCATTCAGTTCTGGCGACTTTCTTTAGCTTATGGTTTATTTCAAGTGCTGTAACAGCTTAGTGACCCAGGAAAATTTAATGAAAAATGGTCACTGTAGCTCCACAGAATTCAATGTCAGGTTTACGACCCCTTGCAATTGTCTTTGACGATCTTATTTCTCGAAACTATGAATTGCTCAGTTCTCTCAGCGGAATCCTTCCGTTCCCAGGCTTGTGACTTATGGGTATAAATCATTAAGGGGGTAGACCCCCAGAACCAAGCAAAAATTTTCCATATTTATGAAAAATTATTCAATTCATGAAAGTAAGGTTTGAAGTATGCTCTTTCAGGTACACCAAATCATTTTTATCAAAACCAACGCTAAATCCCTATTTTAGGGGGTTTTCACAATGCCACCCTAATCAAATCTCCTTAGCAACGCCCTTAGTAACGAAAAATTTCGAAAATTCAGCTTCAAACGGGACAAAAATACCCCTCCAAAACCCCAGCAACCAAGAAGCTCAGTTTTGTGATTGAGTTGGATTGTTTGCATGAAAGAGAGGCAGTTTGGTGTCTATTACATGAAGCAATAATCTTATCTTTTCGAAGCATCGACGAGACGGTTTTTTGACCAGGCTGCAAGACGGATGATAGAAATTCAAAATGATCAAATTGGAAAAGCTTCAAAATAAAGGAACATTACCAAAGACGAACAAGTGATCAAAATGAACAGGGCATTAAAACCCAAACATACACCCAACGTATCGAGGCCTCAGCGTTTCTTCTTCTGTTCTGTGTGCGTCCTCTTTTAGGCCCATCTCGTCATCCTCAACAACGAGTCACAACAACATGTACTGTGTTTGGATGTAAAACCACAATCAAGTCATGAACTTGACTCGATCTGCAGAATTATTTTTGCTGGACAGGACACAGCACATGGTAGGCTATGCCTGAATATATTGCAAGAATATATGTCCTGTTTGAAAGATCTGTTTAGTTGCTGTTGGTATTTCAAATTGTGGCCTAAAAACTTCAAAGTAAAAACTCCTGGAATGCAAATAGGCAGTTTGACTTGAAAAATGGAATACACCATGATTTATAGTACTGCATTTGCAACCTTGCAAGCAAAAGAAGTATTACAAATTTGAAGGAACGAAGAATGACCTAATTGCATCGCAGGCAGGATTGCAGGCCACCCTGCCCCAGCTGCACGAAGTAATTTGTGCCATAAACGTAAAGGACATTTGGGTAATTGTGTTGCTAACAGAAGGAAAAGTAATCAAAATTAGAAGCCCAATGACCTTACAGATCTATCTGATCTGATGAGAAATCTTATCCAAATGTCCAGTCTCCTATATGATACGGCGAATCCCTAGAAAACGCAGTTATCCAAGATTGGGAAATGTCACAAAAATTGGTTTTTGGAAGGAAAGGACAGAAATTTATGTGCTGGAAGTACTGTAACTCCCTGATATGATAGTATTCTATCAACAATATCTGTAGTAAAGAGGCTCATAATAGTGAAGAGCGAAAAGAATAGCAATGTAAAGTGAGGCAACTCAACCAGCAGGCATGGATATATTCATGGGACAAAAGTAAAAAGAGTACAAGAACATTGAAAAACCATCAGGTTACTTCTTTTGAACTTGAAGAAGGAGCAGAGGGGGATGACTTATGAATTTTGTGAACTTTGAGGGAAAAATAGCAGTGAACATAGACGTTTTTTGTATGCTTCATTTTCAAAGCCATTTTCCTGCATTTAGCGAAAACCGACAAATCGCAATGCTTGTGACAATGTATTTCAGTCATCCTTTGGTCAATTTTCATGAAATTTTCAGGAGATATTCATTTCCCCTTGCTCTAGAGAATGAAAGATTTGGAACTGGCTATACCTCAGAGAAACAAATGTAATGCTGCCTTGAAAATTATTAGCATTGCAATTTTTCCGGATCTCAAAGTAAATTCAAAATTTCTCAGCAAATGAAGTGACAATCAAGCTGAAATGTTTTCATTCTCTAGCTATGCATATAATGAGTGCTTGAAAAAAGTTTCAGTCCCTTATCATTAATTTTGTGGAAATTGCATTGTTACAAGCACGCAGCACTTTTTGACCATTGTTATTGCCGCCATTTTGCCTAATTTGCATATTTGATTGAAGCAACAAAATTTTTCATTAAAAGTCAGTTGTCTTTATATCCTGTCCAAGTCTGGAGAGAATATCTCTAAAACTGACAAAGTTTTGTCAGTTGGGGGTCTACCCCCTTAATTTGAATTTACACAATGATTACATTTCATTAAGGATTCATAGCAGCTGTGAGCTGAGGCCCTGAATCTATTGTCATAAAATCTATTCATCATTATCGCAATAGAAATCCACAAAATTTGTATAGTGAACCAGTTGTTATTCGTTATCGTTTAAAATTTCATTGTAAGTTGCCTAGACTTTAGAGTTTAATCGCGTTGCACTTTTGAAAGGCATTCAAGAATCTTAAATGTCAAATACTGTTTATCTCAAAGACTTCGAAAAGTTGAATTTCTTCTAATTTGATCAGGACATCTGGTTATAAGCAAAAATATTGCTGAATTCAATATCGCAATGAAAATTGTTGACAGTCATCAAGAGATTTTCTATGATTCCATCATTTTGTGTTTGGGGAAGTTTCTCATCTTTTGCAACAATTGTATCGATTAATTGTTACTAATTATTATTATTATTATTGTTATTATTATTTTTATTGATTATTATTATTAATTATTATTATTAAGTATTATTATTAATTATTATTATTATTAATTATTATTAATTATTATTATTAATTATTATTACTAATTATTATTATTATTATTATTTATTATTATTATTGATTATTATTATTAATTATTATTATTATTATTAATTATTATTATTATCATTACTAATTATAATTATTAATCATTATTAATTATTACGATCGCTGGCGATAAAAGCTAGTGAAAGAAAACATGATTAATTATTCGATTTCTTTTTCCCAAATCACCACGAAAAGGTTTTCTCTTTGCCCATTCATGTCGATTCTTTAGAAAATTTGATCGACGTTTTTTTATCGTTTTCAGTGTTTTCGAGAACGAATATTTTAAGAAAGTCACGTCTGGCTCTAAGAACTGAAAACAAAACAAATTGCCAAAAATCCTAGAATCTTAGTCAGGCTTTTTGCTAAAGATTAAGTCATGAATCTTCAAAATTGGCCCAATGTACGATTTATTGTGGCCTGTCAAACGTGCATAGTTTATTTTGGCGCGTGGTAGTGATATCCCAAATTTTTTCTATTTGTCATAAACTATAGCCCAAAATTTCAACACTTAAATATACAGTTTTATTCTACGAATCAAGTTTTTCCGTCAGAGTTTTTAGTGTATGAATAACAAAACCCAAAAAATCAACCCTTTCGAAACTATAATGCCACTAGATTTATGGAAGTCGGATTTCTCAAACTGATACCTCGAAATTGTTCTGAATGTCGAAAAAGTATCATTGAATAATTGCACAGCCCGTAGCATCATTGGTATTACCCCCTTACATAAGACACAAACTTTGTTAGTTATTATACTCAGAGTTCAGAAGTAGGTAAACCTTCCGCCAGATGCCAATTTCGTTAAGTTGCCCCTCCTCATGTTATCAAATCAAAATAACAAATCTTTCAAACATTTTCTCTACCGGGTGTCCCAAAAAAAGTATACAGATTTGGTTGACTCCAGCGAAGTGAATTTAGCTTTAATCAATAGCTAATCGCTCTCAAAATGTTCCTCGATAGTTAACTTGAACATAGATACCTCGTTTGTTGGTATTGGTGCTTTGAGAGCAGAAATATTAATCTTGAAAGCTCAAATTTGCGTCCTCTTGCAAACCAGAGCTTTGGCCTTATGGAGCAAATTCCTAAAGCACATCAAAATTGAGAACTGAAATTAATGAAAAATTAAGAAACTTCACAATGGGTGACTGGGGGTGACTTCTGGACAACAGAATAAACAAGATCGAATATTGTTCAAATTTTATCAAGGCTATCGTTGATTTATACGTTGTGCCTTAAGAAATTGCTTAGGCCAAAAGGCTAAAGCTCTGGTTTGCAGGAATGGGCAAATTTGAGCTTTCAAGATGGATATATCTGCTCTCAAAGGATCAATACCAACAAACGAGGTATCTATGTTCAAGTTAACTATCGAGGAACATTTTAAGAGTAATTAGCCATTGATTAAAGCTAAATTCACAGCGCTAGAGTCAACCAAATCCGTATACATTTTTTTGGGACACCCGGTACAAACGATAATTTTTCATGAAAATTACTAAAACTTCCTCAACTCAAAGGTGTCATTAAAGGGGCTTCGTCGCCAAAATGTAAACAAAACGATGATTTCCGCAGTTTTTTGAAAGGTGATATCACACAGGATTTTCATATTTTTTTCAAAATGAAAGTTGCTGTTTGGACATAAATCATTGTACTTCACTAATAAAGAACAAACCAAACATTCATATCTTTTACGATTGCTCGGATATAAGTGAATTTTAACGTTCACTTTTTGGTGGCTTGGGTGAAGCCACCAAACAAATTGCAGAAAACAATGGATGAACAATTCATACCCATAACACTCGATCTTCAGGCAGGAGGAACTTATTCATTGAAAGAGGAAATGGCTGTGAATACACAAGAACGTTTCAATTTTATGGAAGCAAATTATGGAACTCTTTGCCAACTGAAGTAAGGCAAGCGTCCTCAGTAGAACAGTTCAAAAAATGTAGTTTTAGCTACTTCATGGATATTTTCAAGTGTGAAAACTACACACAATATCAATGGTCAATATAATTTATTTTATTTTATTTTTATTTTCTGCTATCTTAAATTTTTTAAGGTTTATTTTAAAATGACTTTTTTCAGGAAGTAAATGGACTCTTATATATAAAAGTATTGTGTATTGCCTTTAGTAAATATATCTTTATTTTTGTTTTTGTTTATTTTAGTGGACCAGACTGTAAACAAGCTTTAGCTTAGTTCTGTAATCCACGTAAAAGAAATGATTACATACATACATACATACATACATACATACATACATAATTAGTTACACGTGCGAGTTTACGGATTTGTTTACTGTTTGGCGACGGAGCCACTTTATTAGGCAAAATCTCCCCACGGCTCACAGCCTTGGAGCCGTGACTTTTTCTTGACCCTTATGTGCCTCTTAAGTTTCCCCAAAGTTCGTCTGAAAGGATACCCAAAGTTCGTCTGAAAGGGTGATTAAAATTACGATTTATCAAATGCATTTCTCACTACGAAATTTTATGATACTACATTACTGAATTTTATCGTTTCCTTGCAGATTTTACTAGAATTTGGTTGCTCCTATTGGATGGCTATTCTTGGAGCTATTTTGGTTATATTTGGTGAGCTAGAGAATAATTTCTATGCTATGCTGTTATGCACACACATTGTATTACAGTGGACCCCTTACAAGTGCATGTAGGCTCGATTTTTCGAACTTGAAAAGCGTGCTTATTAAGTTGAAGAGGCTATAGAGCTTGCTTAAGTGCCTGTTTTAATTTACCACGCCACAAAAGCATTTTTTGAGACCCTATCAACTGTGTTTCGGGTGCAAATTCTGTTGATGCTTGTTTTGAGATCATTCTAAGCACTTTTTTCATTTATTCAGTACTTTATTTTAAGTAGGCTTGGAGGAATCCTAGCTATTTACAGCTAATTTAGGCCCATTATGCATGTTGTATCCAGGCATTGGACCCCTCGTTTAACGTTCCCTCCGAAGGATCGCAAAGTGAGTTGCTTGGTCAGGCTTCCAAAAGGTCACCCTTCCTCATGTTGATCTCAAACGACCGAGCTTAAAGCCGTTTTTCCACTAGGCGGATTTTTCAGTGCGCAGCAGAGCGGCTATTGTATTTGCATTGTTTTGACAAACAATGACCACGTCTTGTCGCTCCGCTACGCGCGTACTTGAAAGTTGGATTGACTTCAACTTTTCCGCCGCGCTCGATGGCGCCAACCAATCAAATCGCTCGAAAGCTTTGACACATGACATCAAGAGAAAAGCCGCGAGTAAGACAGGGATTCAAAATGGCTGATCAAGATGAGGACACACGGAATCCCTACGGAATGTGCATTGTTCTAAAAACAATAGGCGCTCCGCTGCGCGCGGAAAAATCCGCCTTGTGGAAAAACGGCTTAACGTCAGTTACCTAACGGAAGCTGTATAAGCCGCTCAGCCATTCACCCCCTAAGCTTTGGAAGCCCTTTATACAGAAAGTGTATAAATTCTGGTTTGTCCGGGTGCATTGAGTTTAAAGGATTTATAGCTAAACTTTATCTTATTTTGCAGAAAATATGATGGTTGTACAAGGAAGATTTATATTGATGGATTCAATGCTTATATTCTTTATTGCATTATCTATTTGCTGTTATTTGAAATTTTTGAGAGAACATAACAGGTAAACTGTTTGTCCACATTTTCATCTTTATCTTCGGAGCATTTGTTGTTGTATCGTTTATAATAATGCATAATTATGCATTAATATTATTTATATAAATTATGCATTATTGTTATCGTTTATTGTTTTGTTGTACGGTGTATCGCTCAGATCTTGTTTTTAATATATACATTCTCATAAATATACAATAACAAACTACGATTACGATGCTGCAAGGAGCACAGAAGTACACATCACCGTAACGGCCATCATACAAAAGTACAAGGAAAATTCACTAAAGTAGATTAATTTATTGCAATTTGCAACTAGAACGTAAACTGAAAGAGAGTAGGTGCTAACTTATAGCAGTTTGCAGCTCTGGAACATTTAAGAGCGTCCTGTAGCATGAATGAATTTGAGGGTTGCATCGAGTTGCTACTTATTTTGTTATCCTTTTTTATAATCATTTAAAATGATACAATACATGTTACATCTACATCCTACTATACTTTCTAATTACTTTACAAACTATACAACACTACAGGGACGGGACCACAAGGAGCAAAAGACAATGACTACCCCGTGGCCATTAACAACATAAAAACATGCAAAAAATAGCAACCAAATAAACAACTACAAAAAGCTACAAATACGATAAATTACTGATAAATACTAGAATCCGTTTCACATTGGATGTCAGGCCAGCACAGTAGTATGGTGCTGAACAATAGGAACCCCGGACGAGAGAACAACAACGACAGCAGCTGCTACCGCTTCTGATCTCTCCCCAGAGTCCCCAACGCTCAAGACATTGCGCATATGCTGTCAGGTCTGGGTTTCTGATTTGCAATATCGATGGTTAACCTTTCGTCGCCATACAAATGAATCTAAGTAGAACTTCATTCGAAAGAGAGGAATAACCACGAGGGAGCAATATTTCATTTATACTATTGAGGAGATCAGATTTAGGCCCGTTATAAGAATGGCAAAGCAGCAGGAAATGCTCTATGTCCTTTTCCTCGTCATTTACGGGAAACAAAGGCTTGAATGTATCTGTAAAGTTATGCCTAAACCTGCTAACATTGAATTTGCTGAGTCCTGCCCATAACTGATAGAAGATTAAGATTTAAATCATGGAATTTGTCACTAGAATAAGATTTAAAGTAAATCAACCAAGTTAAAAGGAGCCTAGCTAAGAGAACTGGGTCACTCTAAATATAACTTATTATAATTGTTGTTCCCGAGAATTGGTGTCTGAAATTAATGAAAAATCTCAGGAATCGGGGGCTATCTCATCATGGAATCCCTTCAATATATCCTTTTTTTAATATTTAAAGGGGCTGTACAACCCGTCCTCTCTGCGTGGCACTGCGAGGCAAATCATCGATTGCGTTTAGACTAAACACAACGCAACCAATGACGATTTCACACAGAGAATGATAATCCAAAGTATCTGCAATAATCTCTGTAATCGAAGTTTTGATGGACGATTTGTTTAATTGTTTCAACGCCGAATATTTGAAAGTTTTAATGGATATCAAAAGTTGCATCACATTTCATAGACATAGCCAAGAAAACACTGCCATTAAACTTACGTAGAAGCTGCGATGAAACTGGCTGCCATTAAATCTGAAGGTTTCTGCCTCATGCGCGGGTTGTCCCGTACTTTCCGATTGTTTACAAGAATCTTGTACAGCCCCTTTAAAGGCACTGAGTCAGCATAAATAGCTAGCTCGTGACCAATAGACCATTTCGCAATTTGCAAAAGGGACTGAGGACAGCGCAGCCGATTCTGACAGCCTTAGCAACAAGTAGGAAATCTAGGAAATCCCCTCTTCTGCAGCTGGGCCTAAACTGAGCCGTTTCAAAGTCGAGGGAAACAACTGAAATAAAACGGCTCAAAATACATTCACAAATGAGCGAAAAGATTGCAAAACGGCTACATAATCCAAAGACAACACTTACCATACTAAACAAGCATCGCATAACTCTTGGAAGTTGCAAATAAATCGTAAATAACTCGAGTTTGGAGAGAGATGCGAGCGAGCCGCCAACCGTACACTTTACACGGCAGAAGAGGGGATTCCCTAGATTTCCCTGTTGCCAAGGCTGTCAGAATGGGCCGCGCTCTCCTCAGTCTCTTTCTCCAAATTGCGAAATGGTCTATATCAACTTCCTTTCAATCATAAAACAAAAGTTGTGATTTAATCGCTATTGAAATTGAACCAAAGAAATTCCCGAGGATAGTTCAAGGATTAAGAAGCCTTTAGTCTCCACTCCTAATGACTTTAGAACTATTGTGCGATAACAAATGGCCGTCAGCAGTTTGTCAGCAAAATTCAGGGTAGCGTTAACGCTCAGCTATATATATGAACTCAATGCCTTTGTAGACTGTGTGGACACCCTGTAGACTAGATCACTTTATCTCAATTCACTTAATTTTGATATGATTTTGAGATATGATTTTTTGTGGGTAGGTGTTGTTATTTTTAAGTCATCCAGTGCCTTTAATTGTTTCTATGTAATGGCCATGGAGTATTCATAATATTTGCTCCTCGATAAATCGTCCTTGTATTGTTTGTAGAGTAGTTCGTAGCGTCTCGTATATTTGAATGCAATGAAGAAATCTGGCACTCTGCCTCCCTTTATTTCCGTAGTAAAAATTGTTCCCTTTGTACCTTTGCAGTTTTTCTATATGTTTAATCTTACATAGTATCGTTACTGTATCATGTTCTGGAAACTTAAATGACATACCATTTTTTTACAGACCTTTTCAATCAAGGTGGTGGTTCTACCTTGTGTGGCTTGGACTTGCTTTGACTGGATCATTCAGGTGAGTCTCGATACGTTTGCTATTTCTAGAAATTGGAGGTAAATCATTAACTATAATTGTGTTTTTGTTTATTGCCATTTATTTTAAGCACTCACACTTACATTATTTATATTTTTGAAGCTTTTGCATCACTTCTAAGGCCTCATTAGCAACTAAACGTCGGTTGTGTGTGTGAGTGTTTGAAATAAATAAATCGCAAATAGAGAAAAACTTAATTATAGTCTAGGATTTGAAATTGTCTGGGAAAATCTGTTGTTTGCAAATGGTCTCTGCTCCTTATTCAAATGTTGTGCTCCTAACCAAATTTGAAATTCGGGTTTTCCAAATCTTGCAGAACTTGGACCACGGGTGGTAGGAAACGCTGAATTTGGAAAAAGCTTTATGGTTGATACATCGAGTTTTTCCTATCCTAATATATCATTCCATTTGTGACATATCGACTTATTGTCCTTGTGTGTACCTCTCTTGCGAAGGCGCCATTTTAATCCGATTGACATGACATCAAGGGCCCTGGAGTAATTATGCCAATCAAGTGTGGTAAAATGAAAAGGGAAACCAGGTCAGTGTTTCCTACCGCCCGTGCATGGACTGTAAAAGATGGCAAAGTCTGAGAAATGAATGAATTACCATATTTTTGAAAACTGGCTTTTCGGAGGGTAGTTATAGCTTAAACTGCCCAAGCAAACTCTCAAAAGATAGCTAAGCCCTAGACTTATGACGATGAGTCTCTCGGTTCCCTGTGCTCTTTGACTTGATGATGGCGCTTCGGTCAACAGAGAGACTCATTCCCCTACGCTTGTAGAAACGGAATATCTCCGTACTGATTCTACTAATAGACCTTTTCGCTATTCTACACAAAGCTTCTATCACTATTGTACACATTCGAACATTCTACAAATGTATTAAGCTATCGTTCGATTCGGATTCTTTTTTCGAATCTTACCCAAAAGATCTATTGGGCCTAAATCGATCTGCTACTTTTTCTCAAAACCACTGATCTTAAAACGCCACAAAAACGGTTTTCCAGAACTCCTGTACCATAAAATTTGCTATCAGAACTTCGATAAATGTCAATTCTAGCTACCAATGCAAAAAGCGCCTTCCCCTAAGCCATACTCTAATCAGCACATGAGTTTGCGACAAAAACTTCTCGCAGATTGACATTTTTGTCCGGTTTTACAGCTCTATGGTTATAAGGCCCTCGACAACAACAACAACAATTCAACTCAATTAGATGAGCGTAACTAAGGGGTCCTTATGTAGTGAGGCTAGGTAAGCCCTACAGCTACATGCTAATATCTTTTTGGTCACCCGGTACAATCTTGGAACATTTCATATATCATTGATTACATTGTAATACCACAGTACCATTACATCTATATTATTTGTTTGTTTAGTGTAAAATATAATGGCATTTTGACTGTTCTGTTGATCGGAGCATTCACATTCCTCGATATCTGGCGATTGATTGGTGACGTCAAAATACCTGTGGTAAGCTGATATTTGCATCCTTTCTAACGTACGTAAATGAACAACAATTCAACTGCACCGTTGTTATCATTATTATCATTATTATCATTATTATTATTATTATTATTATTATTATTATTATTATTATTAATTTCTTTAAAATAGGGATACAAATATGAAATAGCTAAAAGGTAAGAGCTAATTTAAGCCTATCTAAGAAACCTATCTTAGAAAGTAAAATTTGTAAAAAAGGAAATAAAATACAGAATAATTAGCTACAAATACATGAATTTACGGATTTTTTATAATTTTCCAATATTTACTATGTTTTTTGTCGGTATTTACAGAGCAGAAAATTCATATCAGCTCAAGAACCTAACCTGAGCCACAAAAGGTCTACACAGTCTATGTATGTTGATCTTTGCATACCTACCGGATGAATAAAAGAAAAAGCGTCAATTAATTACGTTAATGAGCGTGACGGACTTTCTTAATGACATCGAAGCAATTTCTTAGATTAAAGGACTTTGCAATAAAACAACGAAACGTTTGAAGCAATACTGTTCTCCAGATATCAAGGCAAATTTCTTGTTTGATAACTGAGATGTTGTATTACATTTCAAAATTAACTTGGCTTAAATTGGCCTTTTCTTTCCAAAGCTACGGGAGATTCCCTGAAAGGAGGTCTCTCCAAAAAGCGCCCAAAATGGCTTAAAATGATCATCAAATTTCCTGTCTTGAAACAATGACAATTACATGTGTTAGCACGTTTTAACGACTACAAGGGATGAGACGATGGAATCTCCTGGGTAATTTTGCCATGTTCCCAGGGATGGCTTTTTAATACTCTCAATTGTATAAAACATGCTCAATTGTATTCAAGTCATTGCTGGAAAGCAGAATTTTTAGGGAAATTTGATCGTGATTTTTGGCCATTTTTGAATGTTTTTAAAGACCTTCGTAGGAAGTCCGTCATAACATCGGAACAGAGTAGTCGATTTTAGCCAGGTAAATTTCTAAAACTAATTTAACATTTTAGCTTTTCAACAATATGTTAAGCAATATTATTGCTCTTATATTTTGGAAACACAACTCTTTCAAATGGTGTGCAGTTCCTTTCGCGCGCTCTGTAAGCATAGGGCTCAAATCTTTCAAATCTTGAAAAAGGTGGGTGTAAAATTCTATGACATTCGCTATGCATTGAATGGCTTGAAAGGAACTTATGGTACTGCCGTAGACATTTTTTGAAATCTTGATTTTTTGCAAAATGGCACAATTTAATTATTTTTGAACAAATTCATGGAAAATTTTGAAAAAATTTCAATCATCGTAAATTCTAAATCAATTGAGGAAAAATGATATAACCTTCAAGAAAACCATAGTTTATAAAGGTCTACAATATGACGGCAAGCAGAAATCTGTAGCTTTTCTGGTTTAGAATTTAGAAATTTGATGACGTCATAGCTTCAAATTTGATAAATGCTACTATTTTGAAACTAATCAAGATATCAATAAATTTCCAAGGCAGAGTTAGAGCAAAGCCCCAAAGTTCCTTCCAAGCCATTTGTTTTAAAGAAAAATGTATTATAACTTTAAATTGACTTTTTTCAAAGATTCGAACCCTATGTTCGCCCTATATGTATTTCAAAGCATAGGTTCCA
Organism: Aurelia aurita complex sp. Pacific; assembly: GCA_004194395.1. Classification (NCBI taxonomy): domain Eukaryota; kingdom Metazoa; phylum Cnidaria; class Scyphozoa; order Semaeostomeae; family Ulmaridae; genus Aurelia; species Aurelia aurita complex sp. Pacific. The sequence goes on along the minus strand of REGL01000004.1, from coordinate 590,325 downwards.
AATCTTTATCTCGGCATAAACAGGTGGGTGTAAAATTTCATGACCTATTTCTTCTGATTGAATGGCTTGAAAGAAACTTTAGATACTTATCTATAATTCTACCGTTGGACTTTTCAGAAATTTTGAATATTTTTGGAAATTACAGCGTATCTTACATTTCAACTCATTTGAGGATGTGACGTCATCAAATTTCTAAATCGCAAATTTTTTTTTTTTTTTTTTTTTTTTTGATTGAATGGCTTGAAAGAAACTTTAGATACTTATCTATAATTCTACCGTTGGACTTTTCAGAAATTTTGAATATTTTTGGAAATTACAGCGTATCTTACATTTCAACTCATTTGAGGATGTGACGTCATCAAATTTCTAAATCGCAAACCAGATGAGTGATAGACTTTGCTTGATACTATTTTGTAGAAATTCATAAACTATGGTTTTCTTCGAAATTATTTAATGTTACATCAAACAGTTTAGAAATTACGATGGTTTTAAGTTTTTTTGAAACTTTTTCTTGAATTCTTGAAAAAGAAGAAAAACACTCTAATTCTGAAAATATTGAAGATTTCGGAAAATTCCAACGGTAGAATTGTAGAGAATTAGCTAAAGTTCCTTTGAAGTCATTCAGTTCAAAGAAATAGGTCACTCAATTTTACACCAGCCTTTTTAAACATTTGAAACCTATGCTGTATTTCAAGTACACCTTTCTACGGAACAATATCTCAAATATTATGAAATTTAAAAAATGTGCTCCAAGTGTATTTAAAATCTATTTTTTCATCTTGTGCATTTTTTCCAGAGACAATTATGGCATCACATATTTGCAAGAGCTGGTTGCTTGTTTGGTTTACCAGTGGTACTTTATTTGTTACAATTCTACATAATGTTTGCTGTTCTCACTGAAACTGGTCCTCATGACGATTACATGTCAAGTGCATTCCAAAGAACATTGCGGGTAAGTTTTTTATACGTTCTTTACAAATTTTAAAAAAACACATCATTGATTATACTACCTACAATTACTTTGCACTACAGTAAATCCCCGCATATAAGAACCAACAAAAATAAGAACCAAGAGGCCGTTTTTCCTAACTTATGCACCTTGTAATTAAGAACCTGTTTCAGTCTGATTAAAAATATGTTCTTATAGCAGGGGTAGCAATGTTGGTTTTGGATTGACATTATCAAGTTCATTTTTGTCCCAGTGGGCTTTTAAAGTTTGAATCTCCTCCCCTACTGTTTGAAAGCTTAGCATTGGTTGTAGGTACATTATAACCTTGCCAAAACATATAATAGGGCTGAAAATCGTTGGTGAAGGTTCTAAAACGACCTACGCAAGGCACTCTTCAAATAAGAACCTTTATACCTTGAAATTTGTCTGAGTACCTTTTGAAATAAGAGCCTATTTCAGCCTAGCTCTCAAAAAGTAGGTTCTTATATGCGGGGATATACTGTACTACATGGACGATACCACGGAGAGCAAAAGACTATGACTACCCCATGGCCTTTACATGAAAATGTCAAACTATAGACAACTACGAATACAACTGCACGTCAATACTGCACACGATTAGAAACTCTTAAATACTGTACCACTGTAACACTGTAACACTGTAACACTGTAATGATATCTGTCCAACATCTGATGTCCGGTCAGGGTTGCTGTAACTCGAAATAATGTAACGAGCAAAGCTCTTTTGCTGTTTATGTTGGATAGTACTCGTTACATCAAATTTGAAATAGACGATTTTCTAAGAACTACTTAGCCGCAAAAACTTGATTAAGACCATTTCAAACCTCAGTTACATGCTAAGAATGCAGAATATTTCCTACATTTTCTATAAGCAATTGAATTCATCTGATTCTTCTGTCTTTTCGAGGTTAACGGTTTAATGTAAGTTTGGGTTTTCCTTCTGGTGCATTTTCTCGCGTTATTTGTTGCTATGATATGAATTTGGCTTCGAAATCTCAACCTGAGCTGAGTTCAAACACGAGCTGAGTTTAAACTCGGTTAATGGTGTAATCCTTCATCGTGTGTACATGAAGAAAGCACAGCTGAAACTCAGTTCTAGCTTAACTCAAATTGGCAACTCAGCCTGTCCTGCAGTTAAAGTATCAATGTAAGCAGAAATAGTTTCAATTCGGGGCATGTTGAAATCGAATATTAGCATATGAACAAAGGAGATTGAATCTATTTCCGCAATCATTCAACTTTTTGAATGGGGCTCGCGACTAGACTGATTATTGGAATCCCTTGTATCCCTGCGGTAAACCTTGTTCTGTTGACCGAAGCGCCATCATCAAGTCAAATAGCACAGCGAAACAGGAGACTCCAGGTCATAAGTCTAGCTCGGATCCCTGCTTCTATTGTTATGTCATTGTTTTGTCGCAAATAGCGTTTCATTTCATTTCATCTTAATTCATTTTAAATTCTTTATATACACGGTGGTCCCATCAACCAAGAATGGCTGCTTTTCAGAGGGCCGTGGTAAAAACCTAATTACAATGTTATTAGCTACAGGATGAAGCTTTTCCCATAAACAAGAGATGTCTACTTTCGATTATTCTTGATACAAAATTGTATTATTTCTTTGTTTTTTTCGCAGGGTGGACTTGCCAAAATAACAGAGAACCAAGCTGATGGTAATTTGTTTTTGATAAATTCTTTATTTCATTGATAATCTTATTCTTGATTAGCAGCCCTCATTTTATCGAATATGAAAGCATCCAACATTAAAGTGTAACAATACCTCCACACAGCATAGGTTCCAAATCTTTATCTCGGCATAAAAAGGTGGGTATAAAATTCAATGACCTATTTCTTCGGATTGAATGGTTTGAAAGAAACTGTAGATACTTATCTATAATTCTACCGTTGGACTTTTCAGACATTGTGAATATTTTTGGAAATTACAGCGTATCTTACATTTCAACTCATTTGAGGATGTGACGTCATCAAATTTCTAAATCATAAACCAGATGAGTGACGGACTTTTGCTTGATACCATATTGTAGGTATTCATAAATTATGGTTTTGTTCGAAATTATTTCCTGTTACGTCAAACAGTTTAGAAATTACGATGGTTTTAAGTTTTTTTGAAAATTTTTCTTGAATTCTTAAAAAAGAAGAAAAACATTATAATTCTGAAAATTTTAAAGATTTCAGAAAATTCCAATGGTAGAACTATGAAAAAGGGGCTAAAATGTCTTTGAAGTCATTCAGTTCAAAGAAATAGGTCACTCAATTTTACACCACCCTTTATAAAGATTTGGAACCTATGCTCCTCCACACCGAATTTGAAAACTCAGTTGATTTCATGCCTGCATTGAAAGTGAAACACAAATGGAATTGCTTTGATCCCGATGGAATGGCTTTGATCCTTATTTTATTGCCAAAGAAAATTTGTACCATAACGGAGCTTTGTGATCTTTGGAGACTAAATTTAAATCAAGTGAAAGATAAACGGTTCTTTTGTATCAGTGCATGTCACTATTTTTTGGTTGCCAAGCAGATGACAAGAAGTTTCAAATGCAGTTGAATGAGAAAATAGACAGAAGAGAAGATGTGATCGAGCTGTTTCCAGGTTCAAAGGCCAATTTTCACTGAATAACAGTTCTTGTGTCCAAGATACTGGGATACTCGGAAGAACGGAAATTCTCCTCCAGGAAAGCCCAACAATTACCCCTTCTTCAGAGAGATGATATACTGTACTTGTTTAAAGCTCTATGATGCGTCATACGTTTCAAACATAATATCTCTTTCTGGACTATATGCAAAACATCAGTGATGACGTTTTATCAAGCGTGGCTTTTGTTTCTGAATTCCTTATTTCGCTTGGAATGTTATTGAGCAGGACTTTATAACGCAATAAGGGTGATTAGATGCGACTAATTTTTGACAGTGGGATATGATGTACCTGAATGTTAGTCCTATTTTTATGGTAGAGGGCTCATAACTAAAATATGAAGGTGGTTACGATGATCTTAAAGGATTTAATTTGTATCGCCATTTTCATGGGCCATGAAAGCAACAAAGGCTAACCCAGAGATGGCATGCACAAGGCATGCTGGGTGAAACAGACCCTTTAAAAAAATCTGCGATGAAATTTCAAGTTTGCAATTTACAATTATTTTTAAAAGGTAGCTGACAGAGATAGATAGCTGACTCGAGAGCTTCATATGCAAGTCTAAAATCTGCCTATTTTATTTGATGATTTCAACACGTGCGTGTACATTGTTTGGCTAGAGGAACAATAGCGTAAGGATTTTCTTTGTCCTATTTATAGATTATCTCTACTTAGCTCTGTCAACTAGCTTTAACACACAAACGCCAGTTGAGTCAATCTAACATGTGAAGATTTTCCAGACACCCGGTAGGAATTCGCTTCATTGACTGCCTGCAGCTATATGCCTGTTTGCTAACAACAGTCATTTCTTGTTCGTAGAAGTGGCATATGGTTCACAAATCACATTACGAAATACTCATAAAAAGCAGTGTTGGCTTCATTCACATCCACATCTATATCCGGTTAAGTATCCTGATGGCAGAGGGAGCAGTGCGCAACAACAAGTCACGTGTTATGCCTTTAAGGATATCAACAATTGGTGGATTGTCAAAAGGCCTGATTCGTACGTACTTCCTTTGTTTGATTATGTACCGGGTGACCCTAAAATATAAAAAAAACTCGATCAGGCCTGGCGATGAAAATTTTGCTTCAATCAATGGCTAACCATTTTTGATATGTTCCTCGATAATTAACTTAACATGAACATAGATACCTTGTGTGTTGATATTTGTGCTTTGAGTTTTGAGTATTAATATTGAAAATTCAAATTTGCTGTCACCTCCAAACCAGAGCTCTGATGTTTTGACCCAAGCAAAGTCTCGAAACACAGCAAATAAATCAGCAATTTTGTTGTTTGTTGCAATAAATAGGACTGTAGAGTATGTCTATTGTTAACCCTTTGAAGATTGCAGACAGTGAGGGTAGATCTTTCTTCTGCAA
>REGL01000004.1:548821-571554 GCA_004194395.1 Aurelia aurita complex sp. Pacific | reverse complement strand
AATCACAAAACACTGCCGTGTAAAGAAACATATTGACTACCATTTTACGAAGTTTCATTGAGAGGACAGGTGGGGATTTGTTTCTGGAAATATTTTTATGAAGGGTAGTTGAGGGGCCACAATTTTCGGCCTAAACGTGTTTGCTTGCAAATTTTCTGAAAAACTTTCTCGCTGGGATAAAAGTCTTGAATCAATTACGAAAACCCGAAAGCTGGGTGCGTATACTGTCTCTTGAACAATTCTGAGCCTCAAATTCCAAGAACTGCCACGTCAGTGCTCCTTTGATTAGGGAGGGGTCTTCTTGCCAGTGAGTCGAGATACTATGACTTGAGCAAAGTAACAGGTTTTCACAAGTATTTTGCAAATTTTCCCAGATATCCTACATTAAAACCGAGAACTTTCGGACGGAAAAGTTTCGGAAAAACAACTTCGGACAAAAAACGTTCGGACGCTTTTTCGAAAATTTCGGACAAAAAAACTTTCGGACTAACAATCCTTGCATAGAGCCAACCTACATGTCAAAACAAGCTGTAATTTGTATGTTACTTAATCATGTGCAAGTTAAACAAACTACATAGATACATATAGATGCATTAGGAGCATTCGAAAAGCAGTTTCAAGATTGCAGACAAAAACGAGAGGTACCTTCATCGACTCAAGAACATTGCTATTGACAACTGCAATGTGGAAATTCACATTGGAAGCAGGATCACTGATGATACTTTATCATTTGTTAATAGTTGCATGGGCAAAATTCATGTTTTCTTTCCATTTTCAAAGAATTAAAAACTTTCGGACAATTAAACTTTCGGACAAAAAATTGTCCGAAAGTTTGATCGTCCGAAAGTTTTCGATATTAATGTAAATCACACACACTAGGCCAATTTTAGTTGTTTTTGATTCAATCTTTTGCCAATATCCTATATTATTCTTGATTATTTTTGTAGATTTTTCTGACGCCAATTTATCGATATATTAACGATTTCTTGAACTTTTTGGCCTGCAGACTGCCCAAAAAGATCGAAAAACAAACAAAGGGAGTGCTCTTCAAAATGACTAGGGAATTTGGAAATGGATTAGGTACGATCTGTCGCACGAGTGCGGGGTCGTTCAATGATTGCGCAAGTTTAATTTCAAAGAAATGACAAAAGAACTGAGAGTCTTTGCATTGATAGAAATGGCATTAAACTTACGCAATGATTGCACGACCGCTCCTGCGACAGATTGTACCTAATCCATTTCCAAAGTCCCTCGTCATTTCGAAGAGTCCTCCCATTGTTCAACCAAGTTCAAACTGTAGGAAATTTAATCACTGTTCTTCGATCTTTTATGGCAGCCTGCAAGGCAAAAAATCTCTTGAAATCGTTGATATATCGATGAATGGGCATCCGAAAAATCTACAAGAAATAACCAAGAATAATATAGGATATTGACAAAAGATTAAATCAAAAACAACAAAAATTGGCCTAGTGTGTGATTTATCCTGGCCTGTTGAAAGTGGGAACTTTATTCTGGCTCACCCGGTATGAATATCAGTCAGTGTGAAAAATATGATACTTTCAGGGAAGCAACTTCGCGGGAATTAACGTTCGCGAATGTCACATTTTAGGAAATTTCACGGAATAAGCTTTCACGAATTTCAGCCAAGAACGCCAAAATATGAAAGTTTTCCCCTCAAAGTATTAAGTTGGAGCCAATTAAGAAGAAGCTAAAATTCTCCTCCTGACGACAGATGGACACCTGGGCAAAAGGAACCGATTTCGTGTTTATATCGGGTGAGCCATAAAAAAGTTCCCACTTATCAAAATTCATAATTCCACAAGATTATTGGAATCAGATTCTAGTCAAAAGCCGAAACCCCGAAGTACTTTTGTGAATTCTTTGTGAAGTTTCTCAAGTTTTGCAAAGTAAGTGTCTATATTTTTTAAAATGAATGATTCTCCAGTGTATTCTATCATCATAGGACAAGGGCTACAATACACATAATCAAGTTACAGTTGACCTACGAGCAGTCCCTTTATCCAAAACAAGAGAGAGTTTACAAAACAAAGAGCGAAAGCTTGCTACTGCAGTTTCCAGATTTCTGGAAACTTATGTTGTCTATACTGTCCTTATTTCACACATGATTTAAATAGAAGATTGAAATAATCAACTGGGCGGCCGTAGCGAGCTTTGCTCTTTGTTTCTTAGAGCTTTCTTTTTTTGGATAATAACAAATAATTTCTTTATTCTAGGATGGCTTCTGGTCTAGCTAAAGCTAATTAGTGCCAACCAAAACTTAAATACATGTTGATAATATTCTTAAAACTACGTTACAAGGATATCAATCAATCTACAACCATGCTACAACTACAGACACCGTAGACTCTTAACATATCGTTTACACAATCTGCAGTTGCAAGCAAACTCGTTGTAATTGGTAATTGTAATTGTAGTTGTAACTGGTCTATTTGTAGGCTAGGCACAGTAGGTAGACTTATGACATTTCGTTCCTTGTTTCCCTGCGTTCTTTAATTTGCAGATATCACTTGCTCAGTAGGGACTCATTTCATTACTCTTATAAAATGGGCCCCCTGTGTCACAATGGCCTAAACTAGCAGGATTTCTCGTACACTCAACAAAATCGCTTCAATTTCTGGTTTAAAGAGCTTCAACATTGAAAAACAAACTTGTAGTACAAAGAATGATGTTTTACGAATCTACTCATCGCAAAAAAGAACCTTTCAAGCAGTAATCTTCCTCTGTAGAAACAAAATAGATCATCGCAGCTACGAGAACTCTTTCCCGAATCATCCGTTTTTGTACGCAACAACAACAACAGTCTAAATAGCGCCTCCTTATTGGTTGAAAACTAAATTCTTGCTATTTGATTGGTCAATACGGATCCATACCATATTGGCCTAAAGTGGCTTCACTTGATAAGAGTAATGAAATGAGTCCCTACTGAGCAAGTGATATCTGCAAATCAAAGAACGCAGGGAAACAAGGGACGAAATGTCATAAGTCTACACAGTAGGTACACCCGAGTGTTGTTTTGAATCAACTCACGACACTTATTCTCATTTCAGGAAGTACCCATTACTGCAGAAGATATTTGGCTCTATTTGCATTGGGTTTGCATTCATCGTCATGGCGTCATTTAAGTATTTTAGTCCTTTCACTTATGGAACACCGTCATTATCTACTTCAGAGATCGGCAAAAGGAAATGGCTATCGACATGGGAGTTCTTAAATAACAACCAAGCATCCTAGTAGCTTCTAGCATTGATACTTTCGTAGAAATCAGCATATATATTGGTGAACCAGAGGATGGCGTTGAATGCACAAGTGTTAAGCGCGAGAGGGAGAATATATCGTGAGGAAACTTAAGGGCAGTGGATTTCGCTCTTTGATTTTCTATCATCAAGAGGCGGTTTTCCGCAACAAGGACAGATTTGGTAAGACAATAGCACGAGTTGGTTTTGATTGACACCCGCAATTCAAAGCGATTAGCGATTGCAGACAAAGAAAATTCTCTCAACCAGTAATTCAAAACCAGCAAAGCCACAAAAGTTTCTCTGAAACCCAGGTAGCTAGCTCGCTCGTTGTGCATTCCAGAAATTGTTTTAAAGAGCAAACACGAGCATAGATCGAAAGAAGGAGGATATATCTACACTTCTACCTCGGGCATTTTATTTCTTTGGTTCAGAAGCTGAGCAGTAAGTGTTTAATTACACCCAAAAAATAAGAGAATTAAATCGCTTCCCAATCGGCTTTCNGTAGACTTATGACATTTCGTTCCTTGTTTCCCTGCGTTCTTTAATTTGCAGATATCACTTGCTCAGTAGGGACTCATTTCATTACTCTTATAAAATGGGCCCCCTGTGTCACAATGGCCTAAACTAGCAGGATTTCTCGTACACTCAACAAAATCGCTTCAATTTCTGGTTTAAAGAGCTTCAACATTGAAAAACAAACTTGTAGTACAAAGAATGATGTTTTACGAATCTACTCATCGCAAAAAAGAACCTTTCAAGCAGTAATCTTCCTCTGTAGAAACAAAATAGATCATCGCAGCTACGAGAACTCTTTCCCGAATCATCCGTTTTTGTACGCAACAACAACAACAGTCTAAATAGCGCCTCCTTATTGGTTGAAAACTAAATTCTTGCTATTTGATTGGTCAAAACGGATCCATACCATATTGGCCTAAAGTGGCTTCACTTGATAAGAGTAATGAAATGAGTCCCTACTGAGCAAGTGATATCTGCAAATCAAAGAACGCAGGGAAACAAGGGACGAAATGTCATAAGTCTACACAGTAGGTACACCCGAGTGTTGTTTTGAATCAACTCACGACACTTATTCTCATTTCAGGAAGTACCCATTACTGCAGAAGATATTTGGCTCTATTTGCATTGGGTTTGCATTCATCGTCATGGCGTCATTTAAGTATTTTAGTCCTTTCACTTATGGAACACCGTCATTATCTACTTCAGAGATCGGCAAAAGGAAATGGCTATCGACATGGGAGTTCTTAAATAACAACCAAGCATCCTAGTAGCTTCTAGCATTGATACTTTCGTAGAAATCAGCATATATATTGGTGAACCAGAGGATGGCGTTGAATGCAAAAGTGTTAAGCGCGAGAGGGAGAATATATCGTGAGGAAACTTAAGGGCAGTGGATTTCGCTCTTTGATTTCCTATCACCATAAAGCGGTTTTCCGCAACAAGAACAGATTTGGTAAGACAATAGCACGAGTTGGTTTTGATTGACACCGCAGTTCAAAGTGATTAGCGATTGCAGACAAAGAAAATTCTCTCAACCAGTAATTCAGAACAAGCAAAGCCGCAAAAGTTTCTCTGAAACCCAGGTAGCTAGTTCGCTCGTTGTGCATTCCAGATACTGTTTTTAGGAGCAAACATGAGCATAGATCGAAAGAAGAAGGATATATCTACACATTTACCTCGGGCATTTTATTTCTTTGGTTCAGAGGCTGAGCAGTAAGTGTTTTAATTACACCCAAAAAATAAGAGAATTAAATCGCTTCCCAATCGGCTTTCGAATAAAACAAATTAAATGCCCGAAGTAGATGTGTAGATATATCCTTCTTCTTTCGATCTCTGCTCATGTTTGCTCTTAAAAACAATTTCTGGAATGCACAACGAGCGCGCTCGCTACTTGGGTTTCAGAGAAAGTTCTGCAGTATTGTTTGTTTTGAATTTCTGGTTGAGAGAATTTCCTTTGTCTGCAGTTGCTAATCGCTTTGAATTCAGGTGTCAACAAAAGGATTTCATGCTATTGCATCACAAAGTCTGTCCTTGTTGTTTTCCGTCGCTCAAACGAAAATGATCGAATTGAACTATTTCCTTGCAACAGTAATTTAATTTGATAACAAACCTTATAAAGGGCATACACAAAGCTATATCTCGTAGCCGCTATATGAAACCGCAAGTGTCAAAGTTGTCAAATACGTATACTAGAGCATATTTTTATCCTGGCCCGGGCCAGCTTTTCACTGTGTCGATTCCTTTCAAATTTTTCGTTACCTGAATGAACGATTGAAGCACAATTTGCATTTCAGAATTTCGAGACACGGATAAAATTGACACTTTCTCCAAAATTCCTTGGTACGCGGAAAATTCATTCTAGAAATATTCTTCCCCCAAAGTAATATTATGAGTAGCATCTTTTTGGATACGAAGCCAGAAACAGAAGGACTGTATCTGTAAGAAACTATATTATTAATTCTTAGAGCCTAATCGACAAAGAATTTCAAAATGATGAATAACTTTATTTACTTGTACTTCAGAGACATTTTAATGGGGTTGAAGCATATCAAGGTAGATGTGGGGAGAGCTCTGTGGTAGCGCGCTTGACTACCAATTTGAAGGTTGATGATTCGAATCTTCTCTCTGTCAAGTTTGCTACGTAGAGTGAAAAGAATCGCGTCTGTATTTCCAGGCTAGCACAAGGTGTGGTCAAAATCGAGAGAAACGACCAGATCACATTTTGATAAGCTTCGTTTCTCAGTGTACTAATAACTAAAAACTACCTTTGGATGCTAGGTAGAATAGGAAGGAAACAGAATGGAATAGAACGAAAAAAGGAGCTAATTTCCCGAGAGAACGGTAGATATAGCGGTCTACCGGGTGTCCCAAAAAAACGCAACAGATTTGGAAAATTCTAATGCAAACTTTTTCATACTCATTATCTTCAAATCTGCAATAATTAGATTAAATTTTGATATATTGTCATGTATTTTTGGTTACCTGTTTGTAAAGTTGAAAATCAGCAAACTTCAAAATTGCCCCAAGGTCAAACCAGAGCTGCTGAATTGTAGTGGTGAATTATAATGTCGAATCATAAAATACGACAATCCCTGCAATCCTTGAGCATTGCTGACAAACACGCAAACACACAAGTCAATTGAATATTGAACAGACATTTTTATAAAGATTTCTATCCAAACACGGTTGTGCTTCTTAAATTCCCATGATGGTTGGCTACTTTTTCTAATATTATTAGGCCATTATTAGTTATACTTTCAATTATAAATGAAGATTGAGATCTCCCTCGAGACTGGATAACTCATGAATCAGCAAGGGGTCCCTTTGTTGCCGTTTCTTAATAATCAAGTTGTGCTTGTCCGTAATCCTGTGAAGTTGCAAATATTGGTTTTAATTTTTCAGTATTCTTTGCACCAATGCTGGTAGCTCTGGTTTTGCCGTGACAGCAAATTTGAAATTTGTTGAATTTTAACTCTGCAATCAAGTCACCAAAAACTCTGAATTATATCAAAATTTAATCTAACCATTGCAGATTTAGGTAAAGTTTATCATTTGATCATTACAATAAAAACCCGCACATAAGAACCTTCATCTGTTAAAAACCTACAGCCTGAAATAATATATTTTGTACCCAATAAATAAGAACCATTTCAGGCTGATATCTAAACTAGGTTCTTAATAAAGGGTTTTATTCATTCATTGGGAAATAAATGCAACATTNTTGAATGCACAAGTGTTAAGCGCGAGAGGGAGAATATATCGTGAGGAAACTTAAGGGCAGTGGATTTCGCTCTTTGATTTTCTATCATCAAGAGGCGGTTTTCCGCAACAAGGACAGATTTGGTAAGACAATAGCACGAGTTGGTTTTGATTGACACCCGCAATTCAAAGCGATTAGCGATTGCAGACAAAGAAAATTCTCTCAACCAGTAATTCAAAACCAGCAAAGCCACAAAAGTTTCTCTGAAACCCAGGTAGCTAGCTCGCTCGTTGTGCATTCCAGAAATTGTTTTAAAGAGCAAACACGAGCATAGATCGAAAGAAGGAGGATATATCTACACTTCTACCTCGGGCATTTTATTTCTTTGGTTCAGAAGCTGAGCAGTAAGTGTTTAATTACACCCAAAAAATAAGAGAATTAAATCGCTTCCCAATCGGCTTTCAAATAAAACGAATTAAATGCCCGAGGTAGATGTGTAGATGTATCCTTCTTCTTTCGATCTCTGCTCATGTTTGCTCTTAAAAAAATGTCTGGAACGCACAACGAGCGCACTCGCTACTTGGGTTTCAGAGAAACTTCTGCAGCATTGTTTTGTTTCGAATTTCTGATGAGAGAATTTCCCTTGTCTGCAGTTGCTAATCGCTTTGAATTCAGGTGTCAACAAAAGGATTTCATGCTATTGCATCACAAAGTCTGTCCTTGTTGTTTTCCGTCGCTCAAACGAAAATGATCGAATTGAACTATTTCCATGCAACAGTAATTTAATTTGATAACAAACCTTATAAAGGGCATACACAAAGCTATATCTCGTAGCCGCTCTATGAAACCGTAAGTGTCAAAGTTGTCAAATACGTATACTAGAGCATATTTTTAACTGAGTCGATTCCTTTCAAATTTTTCGTTACCTGAATGAACGATTGAAGCACAATTTGCATTGCAGAATTTAGAGACACGGATAAAATTGACACTTGCTCCAAAATTCATTGGTACTCGGAAAATTCATTCTAGAAATATTCTTCCCCCAAAGTAATATTTTGAGTAGCATGTTTTTGGATACAAAGCCAGAAACAAAAGGACTGTATCTGTAAGAAACTATATTATTAATTCTTAGAGCTTAATGAATCGACAAAGAATTTCAAAATGATGAATAACTTTATTTACTTGTACTTCAGAGACATTTTAATGGGGTTGAAGCATATCAAGGTAGATGTGGGGAGAGCTCTGTGGTAGCGTGCTTGACTACCAATTTGAAGGTTGATGATTCGAATCTTCTCTCTGTCAAGCGTGCTACGTAGAGTGAAGAGAATCGCGTCTGCATTTCCAGGTAAGGACAAAGTGTGGTCACATCGAGAGAAAGGACCAGATCACATTTTGATAAGTTTCGTTTCTCAGTGTGCTAATAACTAAAAACTACCATTGGATGCTAGATAGAATAGGAAAAAACAGAATGGAATAGAATGAAAAAACTAGGTAATTTCCCGAGAGAACGGTAGACAAAGCGGTCTACCGGGTGTCCCAAATAAAAACGCAACACATTGGAAAAATTCTTATGCAAACTTTTTCATACTCACTATCTTCAAATCTGCAATAATTAGATTAAATTTTGATATATTGTCCAGTATTTTTGGTTACTTGGTTGTAAAGTTAAAAATCAGAAAACTTCAAAATTGCCCCAAGGTCAAACCAGAGCTGCTGCATTGTAGTGGTGAATTATAATGTCGAATCATAAAATACGACAATCCCTGCAATCCTTGAGCATTGCTGACAAACACGCAAACACACAAGTCAATTGAATATTAAACAGACATTTTTATAAAGATTTCTATCCAAACACGGTTGTGCTTCTTAAATTCCCATGATGGTTGGCTACTTTTTCTAATATTATTAGGCCATTATTAGTTATACTTTCAATTATAAATGAAGATTGAGATCTCCCTCGAGACTGGATAACTCACGAATCAGCAAGGGGTCCCTTTGTTGCCGTTTCTTAATAATCAAGTTGTGCTTGTCCGTAATCCTGTGAAGTTGCAGATAGTGCCATGGTGTTAAATTTTCAGTATACTTTGCACCAATGCTGGTAGCTCTGGCTTTGCCCTGACAGCAAATTTGAAGTTTTTTGAATTTTAACTCGGCAATCAAGTCACCAAAATCTCTGGAAATGTATCAAAATTTAATCTAACCATTGCAGTTTTAGGTAAAGTTTATCATTTGATCATTACTTTGAAACAGCTTGCGTCATAGTTTTTTAAATCTGTTGCTTTTTTGGGACACCCGATACTGTGTAAATTGACAAATTGCTAATAGATTAGGGTTTGATTTGAAGAAGCCCTTATGGAGTAGAAGCCATTTCGGATATGCTTTAATCCCCTTGAATGTGTCATATGTTCAACAAGGTATAATTCTGCTAATTTCTAGATGCATCTTCAAGAAATGTGCACGTTAATGACTTTATGTAATCGGCAGTAAGAGGAGACAGTGCGTAGAAAATTCAAGGAAATTTGTTTAGCTTACAAAGTCATTTTTGAGCTGTAGATTCACTCTATACAAGAACAGTATGTCAGTATTTTGGAAATCAAACAATTTGAAGATGCATTTGATATTGTATATAAATGAAGATATTTTGTTGTCATTGGATTTTATCTCTGAACATGGTTCATGAAGGCGTTCTACCCATCGTTCCATGGAGCATCTTCATTGTTCCTGCTAATGTCGTCTTCAGTTCAACAAAGACAGATTTGGTAAGACAATAGCACGAGTTGGTCTGATTGACACTACACTTCAAAGCGATTAGCGATTGCAGACAAAGGAAATTCTCTCAACCAGTAAATCAAAACAAGCAAAGCCGCAAAAGTTTTTCTGAAACTCAGGTAGCTAGCTCGCTCATTGTGTATTCCAGAAATTGTTTTTAAGAGCAAACATGAGCAAAGATCGAAAGAAGGAGGATATATCTACACATCTACCTCGGGTATTTTATTTCTTTGGTTCAGAAGGTGAGCAGTAATTGTTTTAATTATACCCAAAAAAGTAAGAGAATTGAATCGCTTCCCAATCGACTTTCAAATGAAACAAATTAAATGCCTGAGGTAATGTGTAGATGTATCCTTCTTCTTTCGATCTATGCTCATGTTTGCTCTTAAAAACAATTTCTGGAACGCACAACGAGCGCGCTCGCTACTTGGGTTTCAGAGAAACTTCTGCAGCATTGTTTGTTTTGAATTTCTGGTTGAGAGAATATCCTTTGTCTGTAGTGGCTAATCGCTTTGAATTCAGGTGTCAGCAAAAGGATCTCATGCTATTGTATTACAAAATTTGTCCTTCTTTTGCAGTTCTCATCACTTTGGATTGAGGATCCATCTCGGGAACCTTGGAGATTCAAGTTTTTGCAGTGCAAATACTAAGTTCATTAAGTCCCTGTTTACTACTTCGTGCGGGTACAACTTTGGATCGGTAATAGTAAGAGTGTATTGGATGCAGGCACTGGGCTGCGGTTGAACTGGGGAATTGCTCCCTAGCGGCGACCGCAGCTTAGGATATGCGTGTGGGGGTTCCCTCGCGCGGTGTGTCCGCCGTCTCTCTGGGAGGTGGGCGTCGCTCCGTACCTCGTAGGGAAGGCATGCTTTTATCTTGTATATAATCCACTAAATGTTTTTATTGATTAGCTTTAGGAATTAATTTGTAAATTTTGTAAATTTTTGTAAAGTAGGCCTAAATTAGCTGTAATTTAGCTATTCTTTTTATTTTACTTAGCCTACATTAAATAAATTATTGATGATGATGATGATGATGAGGATGATGATGATGATGAACCTCCCGCTTACACCGTTTCTGCTGATCATTAATACTTTTGTTCCTTCTGTCTGTAGAATGGTTTTGTTCTGGGGCAGTTTCATAGTTTATCATAATTCATCAAGGACTGCTAATAGTCTAATATAGCTTTTTGAGCTCAGAGAATTAAAACAAAGAACCAAAACATGAACCCAAATTATTCAATTCATTTAATTCATACTGATTTCAATTCATGAGTTTGTGCATAGTATGGTTTGTGTTTAGATCCATTGCACGATGGTTTGTGTAGCTTTTGACATCACTGAAAACCTGCTACGATTGTGCACAGTAATGAAATTGGTTTCCAACAAGAGATTTACCCTGGGTACCAGAGCCTCAAAATTAGAATGAAATTATTATTTTTGGCTCTGGTAGCCAGGGTACACGAGATTCAACTTATGAACAGATCACAGGGGTTGAATTAGCCTGCGTGCAAACTATACCCTTTTCTGGGGTTTTATAGTCGGCATGCATGCAGGCTACTTGTTAGGGTTGAATCGAATGGATGCAAAGAAATTCTACTACTCATATGTAAACGAGCATTGGATTTCAAAGAGATTGTTGAGGATACCGAGGACTGCCCCTTTTGTCTAAGCCTTTTGTTATGCCGGTAAAGTTCTAAGCAGATCAACAGCTGGGAAACCTATTACCATGCGCGAAAATCTCTTTGTTTCTTTGCTAATCCTTGTTTGGGTTGTGTGGTTAGAGTCTCCACCCACACTCTTTTCACAAACCAAACATGCTTTCGTTGCATGATCACAACAGGTTTCCTTTTTGGGGGATAACCGTTTCTTTGAACTTTGATGGTTCGTATCCCCAACAAGAGAATTAAACAATTATTGACACATTTTTGAAAGGCATCTTTTGCAAAAAAATGCCCCCCCCCCGTCTTTGGAGGCCCTGAAATATGAAAATGAACTAACTCTGTATATTTCCCCCGAGGCAAAATTTGATTTGCAGACAGTCTGAAATTTCAGCGTGCCTGCAAAGGACCCTGGATAGCAGTGGCTCTTTAATTTTCTGGACAGAGCCTCACTTTCGAACTTCGGAACGAGGTAACAACGAGAAAACTATGAAAATATGGCGGGAAGAAATAACCAGATGATGCAGGACAACATTCTTCAAACTGTTATTCTACCTGGTGTAACGTCATTTCAAGCCTTATTTCGTGGTTATAGAACACGTAAGGTGCTTGCTGTGGTAAGGGATGAGTTTTGTAGTATTTATGATGAAATAGAGGGTGAAAATGCATGCGAAAATTCTGTCGGTTGGCGCGGGACATTTGGAAGGCCAAAAATTAGGCCAGGTGGTGCTGCGAAATCTAGAGCGTGGTGTGAGCGAAGTGTTGACAGTGAAAAAGAGCTAGAGTGTATGGATATGATTTCAACAGATAGTGAAAAAGAGGGATTCAACAAAAGATCAACGACAAAGCAACAGAAGAAGAAAAGAGATAAAGCTTTGGTTCACACCCAAAATGAAACTGGGAACAATTTTGAACCCGAATCAAACAAACTTCCAGAAAACGAGATTATTAGAGATGATGATTCTATGGGCTCATCAGCACAAGCAAATTCTGATGTAGCTCAACTTGCAAGTGATATTCAGCATGAAGTCACTCAGAAAAATGAGGTGACTGGCTATAGGGATTCTGAACTTGAGCCAGAGAGAGACATTGCATGCCAAGCTCTAGAAATTAAAGACAGCTTCTCAGATTCCATTTTACAACCTAAAGTCTCAGCAGAAGAGGCCTCCGGAAGAACATTTGCTGACGGCTCTATGCCAGGGAGTACACCAAATGAACATTTAAGCACAGAATGTCTTCACTCTCTGAATAAGAATGAAATACTTCAGAAGAAAAAAGAATTGCAAATGGAATTATTATGGATTCAACAGGCTATTGAAAGTAGGAAACAATATATCAAACTCAAGGGTTGAAACTATATACCGGGTGTCCCAAAATGATGTATTATTGTTTGATTGCTTGCATGTCCATAACCAATGAACCAATATTCAAACACTTTGTTTTATTTAATTGCCTGAAGGCTAAATTGTATTGTAAGATGTTGGTTGTGGTATTACCAGTTTTTGAAAATTTGTTCATCGGTTGGGGACATATAAGCAATCAAACGATAATATATCATTTTTGGACACCCGGTACAATAATCATAAGTTGGTGTACCCATGCCAAAAAGTATCCACTTTTGATGGGAGATGATAGATTGTGCACTAAGTCAGTATTCATGATTGGGGATTTAATCTTCTTTGTAATCCCAAATAATACTTCTGATTTCTTTGCTGATTTTGCGGCAGCGAACTCTCCTATAAGGGATTCATTAAATAGTACTTGTTTTAGATACCAGATGATTGTGCAAGCATTGAGAAACCATTTGTGCAACTGATATAATTAATTCACTTCATACTTCGCAACAGTTTCCATTTTCCAAGGGTTTCTAACTATCTTGTGTAGCTTAGTTTGCAGAAAATTTGATCAATGTTTTTGGATTGATTTCTAGGAATTTACAGTAAGCAAGTAGACCTTTTATCTATTCTACAAAAAAGTCTGAATTGAGCGTTATTTTTATACATTTTTATACGCCAGGTTCGATCGAGTGGAGTTAGAGCTTCCAATCACTGTTGTGCACATTCGAAAATTTTACAAAATGCAGCAAAAAGTCGTTCGATTCTGATTCTTTTCAGAATAGCTAAAAGGTCTATTGCTCACTATGTAAGAAGCAGAAGTAGGTGGTCAAAACTTTGCCAAATATGATTTGGGATTTAACTAAAGATTAAACTATTAATCTTTAAAATAGGTGTAGTGTATGAATAACTTGGCCTCTCAAAAGAATTTAACAACAAAGAATCATTGGTTGTGTTTTATCCAGTCATGGAGGTGACACACTGTCTTTAAAGTTGCTACCTTCATCTTTCACATGTGAAGCTTGAAAGATGTTTAGTTTATTACTATGAGAAAATGTTTAGAAGCCAAATAAAGAAAAGGGAAGATTTTCAAGGAATATTTCAGTTTCAGTTTGAATTTTTTTGCAAATTTCTTGACATTTGCACCATTACATCACCTCCAAAACTCACTCTTTATTTGATCATTTAATGTTTAACCCCTCATTAGACATGATGCACTTTGTAAATATTTGTGAGATAGTACCTTGTGTTTAGATGTCTGTGTTACTAAAAGTGTTTCTGCTAAATCCTTGATAAGGAC
This sequence comes from Aurelia aurita complex sp. Pacific, assembly GCA_004194395.1. NCBI lineage: Eukaryota > Metazoa > Cnidaria > Scyphozoa > Semaeostomeae > Ulmaridae > Aurelia > Aurelia aurita complex sp. Pacific. The sequence continues at coordinate 557,519 of REGL01000004.1, read as the reverse complement.
CGATGTTGAAATATTAATCTGAATGATGATCTGGTGTTAAAACACTTAATGCTAAACATTGTAATCTGATTGGTAACTCATTGAAACTGACTTTTGTTTGGTCACATTTTACTATTTTTTAAGAATGCTGGTTAAATGTATCAGAACAATAAGTATCACAGTAGGTAACAGCACATGTTGGGTTATGGTTTAAGTTTTCAGTTTGGACAGTATTCCTATTTGGTACAACCAAGCCAAGCAAATGCAGTAAGCATAAATGAAACTCGCGCATTTTATTGGACTTTGATTTGCATCATATTTCAGGGCAGTTATTAAAGCTGGGGTACGTTTTGGAGGAATATTTAAATTGACTATTTATGCCAGCCAGAGGAATAGAACTTTTTTGGCTGATGAAAACGAGAAGGCTCATCAAGTCCTACTTTGTCCTGCTGACCATGCGTTTTCTTTGGATTTTAAAAGAGCGTTCAAATCGTTGGTAGAATTTTGTATGATTACAAACAGAGTTGTGGAAATGTTTCATCAAAGTAATGAGATGAGAGTTATGCCATAGAATACACACCGCCTTGGTACTGTTGCTAAATGCAATAGTCAAATTGCCAAAGTTAGACACACTTCAAAGAACTAAGGACAGATTTTACCAGCGTCATTGCAGTCTATTTGGTTGATTGTAGCAACGATGCAACTTTGATTGTGGCAGACAGACAGATGCTTAAAGATTAATGGCATTTGACGGTCTGTTGACTGTTTTCAGAGGCAATTTGGTGTGCTGAATTTGGATGAGTGCAAAATTCGTGGACAAGAAGTTTAACACTTTTCTTGAGCGTTGCGGGCATTATTTACAGAAATCACACCTGACATACAGAAGATATATGCCTAAGCTTATGTCATGAAGCCTTTTTGAAGAAAAGGAACAGTAATTAATTGATTATATTGCAGCATGGACAAGAAGAGAATTGGCCAACGAAGCTTGCTGTAAGTTTTATTTTGCCTATTTGAAGGTACCCAACCCACGCTATACAGATATTTCTGGAGATTAAGAGATATGAGATGAGTGCCTGATTTATCCCACTACGGGCCGTTTTCATTGCAGCGAATTTCTTGGTGAAATAGACGACGCATTGTATTGCCGTATTCCCTCGACCTGTTTCCATTTCGAATAATTTGTTTTGAATAATCCATTTTTTAATCTTTCAGTTTTACAGGCGTATCTAGCAGCAATGCAAAACTTCTTGCAACAGTCAACTCTATGTAAAATTGCTCGTTTACGATTCATCGAAACGAATAAAATTCCATTCACTAATGAAGTTTCTTGCAAATGTTCTCAAAGAGAAAGCGGCTTTAAAGAATCACGGGCCCTCGGGCCCGGCGGGTGCAGTGCTGAGTGAAAAGTGACACCATCCGTGTCCATAAAATCACTGAGAAAGGGTATAAAACTAGCCAAAAGCTAGGACCTAGGATTTAGAAAAAAGGGTATGTTTTGCAAAGGTAGTCAGTGAATTTAAAAATAGGGGTAAATCTTCTGAAATTTTACTGATCAGCTGATGACAAAAATAGAATGAAAAACCCAACACAAAGAGTAAAGTGAAATAATGTATCAAACAGTTGGTCTTAAAGCAAGGTCACAAGGTCAACAGTTGTCTTGAGTGTAGCATGAGTACAGTAATAGTGTGTCCACACAGTGGCAGTAATAGTGTGTCCACAGGTTGAGGTTGTTGTGTTGTAAAATGGCCTACATTCTTAGGCTTTCATTTAGATTGCTGTCACTGCCTGGCTGAAAAGCAACAGTTGTAATTCAGGAACAGAAGCTTGCCTTGTTTTGTGCATCATACTTGCTTTATCAATCATCCTGGATAAATGTAACTGAAGTGTAACTGATGTTGTAGCAATTATATAAGTTAAGTCGGTATGATATGATAATACCATTTTCAGCCATTTTTAATCGTGCCAATTTGAAATCCTAACAATACCAAAAGCTGAAGGGCAAAGAGTTGAAACCTCCTTATTTTCATTCACTGCACTTGTCTCTCCTTTATTCCTTGAAATTAATCTTCTTTCTTGCAATGTATCTCTGTGTTTTTGCTGGTTNCCAGTGTGTAGATCAACACCCTGGATTTACTAAGATGTATTTGGGATGTCTGATCTAGATTTTGGTGGGACAGCTTATTCATTTGTTGTGCATAAAGAGTAATTGTTTGGTTGGTTTCAGGACTGAGTATTTAGTTTATTGGACAGACAAAGATTAGAAACTTGAATTTAATAGAATTTGTTTGATTGTGTTTGTGTTGCATACCATTACAGAAGTTGAGTTTTGTGTGTGCCATTTCTTAACATAGATTTTTTATGGGTATTTAAAATCAGTGATTCCAGAAAAAAGGGTACTAATTTCATACGGAGGACCGGTAAATGTCAGTGAAAAGGGGGGTGAATCTTACTTTCTTTCTCAGTGAAAAGGGGGTCTTTTTTAGCATCATGGACTTGGGTGGGTGTGTTCCATTAAGTCAAGTGCACCCGCCGGGCCCTCGGGCCGCTCTGAATCGAAGGCCATCTGTTACCAAGACCTTTCACGTGAGAACGAGAGGACAAACCAGACGTAGATTTGTTGTTGCGTATCAACTTTTAAATTCTTGTTGCATTGAGAAACAGGTAAATGTCAAAAATGCAAACGGGAATTTGATAGTATTTCCATGTTAGTTGTTTTCTTGTATGCTTGACTGCTTTGAACGCACAAACGAAATCCGCAGCTTGAATTTTGGCTTGTAAGAGATCGTCATAGAGGCATCAAATTTCAGTGTAGTACAGTGAGTATTTTTTGATAAGAAACTGCCCATAAACAGGTCAACTCTCAAATCGCCAAAAGATTAAGAAACCCCAGTACCAGGAAAATATATGTAAACGCTTTCCCTGTCAAGCCTACTTTCTGGTATGATGCACTTCCTCCTCGCGTTTCTGCCAAATGTGATGATAGACTATGAAGATTTTTTTCAACATTTTAACAAAATCGCTCGATTTCGCAAAATGACATGATTAATTTGATTTTATGTTTTTGTCAATGGTAGCCCCTCAGTTATAATAACTCATTTACAAGGGGACATGCTAAAAAGTTATATTAATTTACAATAAATACAAGGTATGCCATCAAATCATCTGAACACCGTGCCATATCCTCCAGGACGTCGGCAACCAGGGTATGCTATAATATAACTAAATCACAAATAGTCATGTAATAAACAAATGAAAAATGAAGAGATTTTTAGATTTTGTTTTTGTAGCTCTGTTTTGAATGCTCTCAGGTAGAATTTCTGCCCTCTGCCCCTAGACTGTTCCAAAGTTTGGCGCCTCGGTATGAGAAGCATCTCTGCCCCACTGCCCATTTTGATAAGGGTAAGCCGAGGTTGACATCAGCGTTCCTAGGATGAACAGTAGAGTTGTTTTGACTCTTGTAAATTTGCAATATGATGTATCGAAACGAAACGCTGCTTTCAGTGGATAATCTGCCCTGCACGAATGTTTCCCATTCTGGAATACGTCAGCAACTGTCGGAAAATCTAATGGTTAGGAACGTTGCGTTCGATTCGATGCGTTGATTCTCTTATAAGTTTCATTTTATATTCTTTACGCAGGGTTAAGCATTCAGTTGAATACTGGTTTCCAAACTGTCCTGAAAGTAAAATAAACCATCCGGAACCAGGCCACGAAAAATTTTTTGTAAATTCTCCGATGCAGTTTGTCTTCATTGGATCATTTACAGTAAAGATCTAGCTAAAAATAGTCTCTTCCCTGAGCAAATGCTTACATACCAGGCATTTCTGTATGCAAAATTAGGCCACAGCTGGGTCTCAGATGACATGCAACTATCAAGTACCTGCGACTAATTCCACCAGCTACCAATCAAAAACCGATTGTCTGATATCTATCAAAGGTTAAATGGCGAAATTAGATTCATCAACTGCAACATTAAATTTACTTTTATACCATAGGGAATTAAAATGAAAAAACAAGAACATTGGATCGATATTTCATACAATTCTGGATTCAGCTGGGGACGAGCAACTTACTCTTGGTAAGCATATTTTGTTATTCTTTTAGATTTAGGCCGCGATTGTTAGAGCTTGATCTCTCGACCTGTGATCAATCAATGAATTTAAAGCTGCTCCCGATAGTAAATTAAACTTACGTTTGTACGATTGAATTCAGTAGTTATCTATTTTTGGCGTTACCTTAGTTTTTGCAAAGAATCTCAACAACTCGGAAGTTTAATTTCGTCGTTTTAACTTCGATAGTATCGCCAAAATCTTCTTCATCGAGTTAGATAACATTTAGGCCAGGAGCACACTAGGGAAATTGTCATTGCTATTGTCGTAAGAAATATTAAAAAGCATTCCTTGAATTAATTTGTGCTGTAAACCTTTTGCCATAGGCTGTAGCTACTAAAAAAATCGCTTTAAGTTTATCGATTATTTTAGTTTAGCCACTTCCTGAAGAGATTTGTATCACGTTGATTTACGGAATTCTCTATACCGTTACTTCAATAAAACATACATATAGAAGTACAAAATTTCTTGACGGAAATAATCCTAGAGCCTGCCTTTTATTTGGGGGATTTTGTAAAGGTAGTTTATCAACCCATTCTTTTGTGGGCATATTTTTTAATCATTGATAGTTGTCTACGGCTTGCTGTAGTTACTGTTAACTAAGAGTTACAAAGGACGATTGTGTAGCTGTGGATACTGCTTTAACTGAATTACATGCTGCAACAAAGCCTTCTGATAGCAAAAAAGTGACTTCTACAACAACCGTATAGCAATAGACGTAAATGTAAATAACCCAAATCGCGTATTTCTAGTGTGGCTTTTATCTGTACAGGTAGAGCGATAGGAGTCTATCTTCAGGAATTATTTTGCTACATAACCCAAGCGTAAATTTATTTCATTGTTAGCAGCGAACACCGACACAAACCACAGAAGATATCTATATTCGATCATCTCCTTTCGACAAAACTTGATGCTTCATATTGCGCTGATCTAAAGTTATGATGATTCCTGAAATGATTCTGTTTAGCCTTTAGGCCACATCCTGGGAAAAATAATTCCCGCCTTTACAGTAGGTACCCGCAGTAGAAACACTGTTTCCAGTTGCAGCCTATCGTTTAGAAACAATAACAATTCTCTTTCATTGTCTTTTCATAGATTCAGTATCCTATTCTTTCATAAAAGTTTGTTTCTTATTTGTGGATACCCACTGTATTTTCAGAGAGAAAAACTACTAACCAAACTTACACCTGGACATCAGGTAGAGCAGTCAAATTCTTATACGAAATTAGCAAGCCTTAATACTCACAAAAAGCGAGTAGTCAGGATTTACAGGGTTATAGGTTTTCTTCTTAAGTTTATTTGCAAAGCTGCTGTCTAGGGCCTGTTTACACGAGATCGAATCCAGATTGGATCGGATCCATGATCAATTTTTCGAAGGAGCGTTTACATGGGATCGGGTCCAGGACTGTTCGCGTTTACACGAGATCGGATCCAACGAAGAAGAACAGAAGCAAGTGAACAATCTTCGTTTTGGCATCAATTTTAAGGGCTACCATTTTAGAAATGCCTCTTACTGGAAACTTGCTATGTCTCGCTTTCGATCCGTATCCTTTTGGATCCGATCGCAACCTTTTACAAGAGACCTTTTTGGGATCGGATCCAAATGGAATCACTTGCGAAAGCGATCCCGTTTGGGTACGGATAGCAGATCCAAATGGGTTCGAATCTGTAAGCCTGTCACAAGTGAGATATCCCTTGAGTTTTCAATAACGCAAATTACTCATTCAAAACCCTTCAATTACTTATTCGCAAGCATTTTAACTTGACATCTAATAAATTCATGCTTACTCAAATACCGACTATGTATCTCTCCATTTTGTAGGTTAACAATGTCATTACTTTTATAAGATCAGAAATGAAGAAAAACACCATGCTGGCATGGCCTCTATCTGATGTCATTACAATCATTATGGTAATGGTATGTCTTGTATAATATTTGTTTTATTCAGGAAACCTTTAAAATTGTTTGCAACATCTAGAACTGTCGTAAATACTTGTTTAGCCTGAAAAAGAGAGGATATGATAGCACTGAGGAACGCAAAGATGAATTTATTCCCAGTTTGGTTTTAAAACGAGCCATTCAGAAATATCCTTTATTAGACTGGTACTGTATCTTGAATACCAATCGTCGCCCCGCAAAATTTGCGTAGCCAAAAATATACTTCTATATACCGGGTGAGTCAGAAAAACGAATCCCCGTTTGAAAGGTCACGGGTCCCAGGATATCAAGACAATGATGTCCGCAAATATATAGTTTAATGGTAGAAATGTTCAAATCTACTATAAAATTTACCTGACTGAAATCGGCCACTCCATTCTGAAATTATGATGGATTTTCTCGAGAAAGCCTCTTCAAAAAACCTTCAAAACGTGCCCAAGATCATGAACAAATTTCCCTAACTTTTCTGCCTTACAATGGCCTTACAGCAATGACTTGTGGACCCTTTAGCACGTGCTATCCTTTTGGGAGGACGAACAAGTCCTCCCCCTGGTATCGATAACCTATTCAGGGGGATTCCATTCTCCCAAGAGGACAACATACATGAATTTATGTGAGTGTCATCAATTTTAGGAAGGAAAATTTGCTCATTGTTTTCGTTCAATTTTGCAGGTTTTTGGAAGGGGCTTTCTGCAGAAAATCACCAATATCCACGGGAAGGAATGGCCGATTAAAGCCGGGTAAATTACTGAACCTAACTGAACATATTGGCAATAAAACAAGATAGTTTTCAATATCATTGCTTTGATATTCATGGAGCAGTGGCCTTCCAAGCGGGGATCCTTTTTTCTGACTCACCGGGCAGCTGGTATAGTATGCCCTCATTGACGTTTTCTTGGTCCTCTGGTGGAAAAAGAGGTGGCGCTATTTCTTGTCTATGAGAGTCTGACTGTGGATGTAAATAATAACGCAAACGAGGGCATTGAATTACGGCGAGCGTTGAATTAGGGCCAACCAAATAAGGACCACATCCTACACAGGATATTTGATCAAGATGGTCGCTCTCAAAGTCTGTCAATGGTGAACAAAAAGTGAATTGAGGTGCTAAAATGTGATTTCAACTTCAATACACATATTTTCAACTTCTGTATTTGAACTTGATGTAACTGCTGTATATTTGAAGACTATCAGTTTATTCATTTGCCTCTATTTCATCTTATTTTGAAAATTTCAGTTTCTGATCTCCTTTGAAAATGGATTATCCGCTTCTACAATAGAGACTTCAGTCAGTGGTAAGTGCTTAATTGTCTTGCAATTGTTGATTTCAAACCAATAAATAATCGAGTGTATAATTTGTACCGATCACAGCCTTAGAAAGTGACAACCCAAGAGATCGTATCATTGAAAAGACTGCTCTTGATTGGCTGAACTTTGTTTAACATTGCTGACAATGTCCAAGCACAAACATGTTTTTATTTGTTCAGCATATTGCTGAAATTTTGGGAATAGTATACAAACATATACACATGATTTAACATTTGTGGGGAACAGTGTGGGCAAAACTGTTGAGATATGTCGACCAATGTGTAATTGCCCAAAACGAACTCCAGTTGGAAAAGGAGCTTCTCTTATTTGCATCTTGCAGTCTCTTGCTTGTTTGCCTTTGTCATTTAACTGAGAAATTTTGCACCTGCTGAATCGTAAGATAGGTAATAATTATTTGCATGTGTAACATATCTGTGACACATATTAAATTGTTTTGAAATAAACTATATTGGCCTTGGTTATAAGTCTTCAAACCCTTCTGGCACGACCCTTCGATATCAAGCCTCGTTAAAGTTTTTTGTGGAGGAATATTTCATTTAAATCACGGAATACCCATCGTTAATGCTGTTTCTCATTCGTTGTAGATACACAAATTATTTATCCTGAAATTCTGCCCAAGTACAATATTCCAATGTCGAACAGAAGACGGCGCGATACAACGAACCATGTTGAATCAGAAGATCTTAACATTCACTTTGTCGCTTTTGGCGAACCATTTCATGCTAGACTGAAACTAAATGATAATTTACTAACTCCTAATACGGTAGCTCAAGTCATTGGAGATAAAGGAAGAGTATTAAATGAACAAGTTGTTAATAACTGTTATTACACTGGAAGGCTTGTTAATGATCCTGCCACTGTTGTATCACTGGCGAACTGCGATGGATTGGTAAGATTTTATGAATGACAATACCAGGTGTTGCCCAAAATAAACTATGCACTTTTGGCAGGCCACGATAAATCGTAAACATTTACGATTTATTGTGGCCGGATAAAATTGGCTAGTTTATTTTGGCGCACCCATAGGTAAAAGGTTACGATTGGATAATATATTGTGTTCATTTCCACGAATTTAGCCCATCAGGATGCGTAAAGAAAAAAACGAGCTTTGGTAAATTTATTCCGTTGTTGCGATCAATAGTAACACCGTTGCAACTTTATTTATGTCTCCAAAGTGTTTCTTTCAAATCATTTATTCATTTATCAATTTATATATCTATTTATATATTCATTTATTTCTCTTTTATTTCTTTTTAAACTATACCGGGGAAAATAATTCATTTCAAACTTTTTAAAAGCTCAAAAAGTTTTGAATTCACAAACTCTCGTTATGAGGTAGTCG
>REGL01000004.1:513911-527830 GCA_004194395.1 Aurelia aurita complex sp. Pacific | reverse complement strand
GGTTTACTGGAAAATTGTTCCTTTTTAAGTCCCAATGAATTGAAAACATTTTCAATCAATTCTAAATATTTTCAAATTAATTTAAAAGTTCCAACAGTGGTTTCCCTGTGATAAAATTGTTAGAACGAAACGAAAGCGAGACAGTGAAAGTGGCGGGAAAAAGTGAAATGTTGCCGAGTGTATGTCCCTTGTATGTGTTTTTTCTGTATGGATGGATCGCAAAAACCTCATTTTTACGGATGTTGAAAGAAATCCTAACTGTCTTTGATCTGGTTGAACCCAAAAGTATCAAAAATCCATATTGTTTAAATCAGCTACCCATAAGTATCAAAAAAATATAATTTTAAATCAGGTACCCAAAAATGTCAGATTACAAAGTAAAGTCTTACCCATAATTATCGGATGGACCTCCCCGTATATAAAAAGTTCAAGTGACCCCCCTGGGTATGATATCAATCCAAAACCATATGAAAATAAACTTTCATATTTTTTTAGCAAAGTAGAAGGAACATCTTTGGTGACCCCTAGCATTTAATTATTGCTCTGGGTACTAGAATCGGGGCTTAATACTATTAAGCAGGACATGAAAAATGTTTGTCTGCCTGCGACCGATCAAAACTCATACTTAAGATTTCCTGTAGCGATAATATGGAAATATTCTCCATCTCATACGATACGAAAATTGGGCTCACCACGCACTCATCACCTTCCAAGACATCACCTTGAATACAGTTGGATGTAAAGCTATTATCGTTGTACCTAATTAGTGACACATTCCAACCGTAGCTTTTGCACTCCCCATGTCAATAGCATTTATAAATTGAAGTTGGAACTCACCTCCAGCAACCATTACGATTTGGGTATCAAAGCAATAGGGAGAATTGAGTTCTTTAGTGATCTTATAATTTGTTTAATTATGTGAAATGTTAATACCAATTGTACATGAGATATAAGTAGATTGGTTGCTCTTGCTTTAGTTTGATATATTTTGAAAAATTTGCTACAAGATATTATTAATAGAATATTTCCTGCGACCGCCCGGTCGCAAGGTCGGGTGGGTTTTCATCCCTTGCTATAGAGACAGGGCTTGATAGAACTTTTACGGAGAATTCTAAGGTGTATTTGACACAGAGAACATGATATGGTAGATATTCCTCAATCGTTATATTCTTGCCCTCTAGAGCGTTGGCTGTGATTTGGTTTTGGAATCAAAGGAAAAAGTCGATCGATGTGGTGTGTGCAAAGGTGATGGAAGCTCATGCAAAAACAAATTTGAGGCAGTTTCTCGAAGCCCTGCAATTTTTGTTAATGTTACTGACAGAAAACCAAACAAATCAAGACTAAATACAACGAAATCGGATAATATAACGAGAGACGAGTTTGGCGAGAAGACTAATCGGAATTTTACCTTGGTTAGGAATAAAACGAAATCAGTGGCAAGAAACAAAACGGAAAATGTCCCTGGTAAGTTTTCATGCTTAAGAAACATGCTAAATTCGTGTACAAGTTCCCTAATGTGTTCACCTTCTAGCATTGACTTGAGAACGCTTTAGCACATGCAATCCTCTTGAGGGAATGAAAAAGTCTTCCCCTTATTATGAGTAACTTATTTAAGGGGATTCCATTCTCCCAACAGGACAATATGCATGAGTGCAAGTAAGTGTCATAATTACCAGGAAGGAAAACAAAGGGAAATGTTGCTCGCCGTTTTTGTTCATTTTTGCAGGTTTTCGAAAGGGGCTTTCTGCAGAAAATCTCCCATGTCGACCGGAAGGATTGGCCGGTTAAAGCCGGGTAAATTATGGAACCTAATTGGACATATCGGGGATAAAGCAAGACAGTTTTCAATATTATTGCTTTGATATTCAAGGAGCAGCATTTGTTCAAACGCTGGACCTTTTTATTGACTCACCCGGTATGAACAAAACAAAGGAAACATTCATGCATAGCATCGTGTCTTTGGCTTTTCATTATTCACGGCGCGTATGTAACTTCGATTTGAATGGGATATTCGTAGATGTTTTTGCTCTTTGCAAATGCAAGCTTTTAACCTTACACAAGCAATTTGTCTTCTGGCAGATCCTACGAGAGTTTCTCGGAAGCTGTTTCGTTTTTTTTAAATGAGTTTTCGCGAAGTAGAACGATTGCCTCATTGAATATTTTTTCAGGTGTGGACCACCTGTTCAATGCCCTTCATAAATTAAAGATCCTGCGGAATCTGATGAAAGCCATTTTGAACAAGAAATGTAAAAGTGATCAGAAATGCATGGCAAGATACACATATTTTGATTTAAAGCACAAGAAATCTGAAATCACTCGCCCTCAAGTTTTTGAATGGACAACCATATCTACTGGTTGCAGTGTTACTTGTGGGATTGGTAAGTCAAGTCTGGTGATTCCTTGGTATTTAGGTCCTTGACATTTAAAGTGCTGCTATGTCATTAGAATCTTGATCAACAAAAATGTAATATTCTGGTCCATAACTATCTCAGACCGTTCAGAGAGAGAAAAAGGTGAAAACACGTTTTAAAGGCAATCTGTCTCATTCATAATTGGCTGAAAATTATATAATTGGATTAAATTTTTATATGAAAGGATTGGCAGAAAAGAATAGACGATTATGCTAAAGATGGCGGTGAGGAACTTTTTACCAAAATGCTTTGCGCTCGAATTACGAATCTTTAACCATCCTATAGGAATTCTATTTAAGAATGCAATGCATCTTGGTAAAATGTTCCTCGCCGCCATCTTTAGCATAATCGTCTAAAGGGAAAAAATCGTTTCGAATTGAATTTAATTTCTATCACGCGAAAAATTCAAAGAGTCTTCGCTCTAGCTCCTTTCCTTTGTCTAGCTTTGTTCTCTAAACCAATCACCTGCGTGAGAGAGCTCCTTTAAATTGCCGAAAGAGTTTTTGCAGGGGGTTTCTGTATAACAGCTTTGACACACAAAACTGGGATAATAGTAGATTGAATATATGGCCAGGTTACTGGGACTCATCGTAATAAGTCTAGGATAATAGTACAGTAAAGTTTTTCCCTGAGACAATATTTGACACAGGATTTGATGTTTTTTAACTGATCTTAAAATGTTTTTGTTTGTTTGATGTGAAATCTATCAAATTACAACAACCTCAGCTATGATTTCACATTTTCTACTGTCATTGGCACCATTACTCTTTCAAATAACTTAAATTGGACCGATTCTGAGCTTTCCCAACATCCACTTATTGTTGCTTCCGTATCACAATGGTACGACTGATATCGAAATTACTTTATGGTTAGTAAAGCAAATGTTCCAAATCTTAAAAAAGGTTGGTGTAGAATTCAATGACCTATTTCTTTGAACTGAATGGCGTCAAATAAATTTTAGCTAAATCACTATAATTCGAAAGTTGGACTTTTCTGAAATCTTTAAGATTTTCAGAATCAGAGTGCTTTTCTTTTTTTCAAGAATTCAGAAATATTTTGAAAAAACATAAAGCCATCATAATTTCTAAACCGTTTGACTCAACATGAAATAATTTCCAAGAAAACCATAGTTCATGGTTGCCCACAAAACTGTATCACCCAAACGTCTGTCATTCTTCTGGTTTACGAGTTAGCAATTTAGTGACGTTACGTCCACAAATGATTTGAAATATCAAATACGCCGTATATTCGCGAAATATTCGAAATTTCTGAAAAGTCCAGCGGTAGAATTATAGATACGTACTTAAAGTTTCTTTCAAGCCATTCATTTAGAAGAAATAGGCGATCCCGGGGGGGGGGTACTCCCATACTTGACCTGAGGGGATGCGCCGCTCAACAGGGTGTCCTTTTGCGGTAAAAAGTATGCGACAGGGTGTCCTTTTCGAACGAAAATTATGCGACAGGGTATTATAATAGGTAAGAAAATTATGTGACAGGGTATCACAAGCAAAAATCGCATTATTCTCTTTTATCGAGAGGCAATTTTTTATGCGACAGGGTATACTTTTGGCCCATTTTTTATGCGACTGGGTGCAGGGTGTGGAGAGGTTTTCCAAACACTCCCGTCACTTCCCTAGTCAAGTACCCCCTGATACGTCATGGAATTTTACGCCCACCTTTTGACGCCCATTTAAAGATTCGGAACCTATGCTGGTTGGTAAGGGCTTCAGGTTTTACCAAATAATGTTAATTTGTTTGTTTTCAGTTCCAACTAGTTAAGCTGTGAAATTGCTCGTTGATGTGAACAAATAATTACATGCATATCATGATGTTGTTTTTATTGTTTCAGGAACGGAGGCTCTTTACCCAGAATGCCGGCGAGTTGATGATGGTTCACCAGTTGGAAGAAAGTTTTGCAGTATGCAGCCGGAACCTGTTGAAAGATCAAAGGCATGCCGGATGCCATCTTGTAAAACAAGGTAAGCACAACTGCTCAGCTGGATATAAGATATATCTGTATCTTTATCTGTATAGCACTTAGCTACTCGACTCATTAATAAGCATATACGCTAAAAGTTGTTGGTTGTGGATTTCTGATTTCCACTGAACGAATTCATTCACGTGAACCAAGCTTTTCAACCTTGAGCACGACTATAAAATTTTACAAAAAATGTCGCTGAAAAATAAAGTTCGACGACTTGCGATAAGTTAAGACTTCCTTCAGGTTTGATTTACGGGTTTAAGCTAAGATATCTNATAAGATATATCTGTATCTTTATCTGTATAGCACTTAGCTACTCGACTCATTAATAAGCATATACGCTAAAAGTTGTTGGTTGTGGATTTCTGATTTCCACTGAACGAATTCATTCACGTGAACCAAGCTTTTCAACCTTGAGCACGACTATAAAATTTTACAAAAAATGTCGCTGAAAAATAAAGTTCGACGACTTGCGATAAGTTAAGACTTCCTTCAGGTTTGATTTACGGGTTTAAGCTAAGATATCTTGGGGGTGGGGGAGGGGGGGGGGAGTTGCAAAACATTTCACCTATGGTAAATCGAGTGCCTGAAGAATGCTTTGCAGTTTTTGTTGTCTCTTCAAAATTTCAAAGGCTGACATAGCAATAACAATTAATGATCAAGACAGCTTTGCTGAACAAGTCACAAGCCTCCATAAAAGCATCTTGAGAAAGAAATAATCTGAGCCATATTTTAGGAAGGCCCCTTTTAAAACAGCTCTGGCTGAAGGGCAACCCTTCTTAATAAAATCAATTATCAAATATAAAATATTCTAAGAGGAATTTATTTCCATCCCTTGGAGCGCTAAGCAGTTTTTAAGAATTACACTAGTATCAAACCCAATTTGGTCTATCTAAAAACTTTTTGAAGCCATTAATTCAAAATCATCAATCCAAAGAAACTGGCATGCAGAGGTTCTTTTCGAAGCCACTACATTCCCAGCCAGTGCTCTCTTCTGCATTCCTAATGATGATTGCGTTACCAACCCCATCCTCTTAACTGTACATCAACTACAGCCTTATATGTTTCGAGGTATATGCATCAGACTTGACCATTTTTCTCCTTAAAGGGGCTCCGTCGTCAAAATGTAAACAAAACGATGATTTTTGCAGTTTTTGAAAGGTGATATCACACAGGATTTTCATATTTTTTTCAAAATGAAATTTGCTGTTTGAACATTAATCATTGTACTTCACTAAGGAACAAACCAAACATTCATATCTTCTACGATTGCTCGGATATAAGTGGATTTTTAACGGTTACTTTTTGGTGGCTTGGGTGAAGCCACCAAACAAACTTTAGAAGACAATGGATGAACAATGGATAATCGGCGAAACGTGCGAGTTTTTGGATTTGTTTACTGTTTGACGGCGGAGCCCCTTTAATTTAAGAAAGAAATCGTATCCCAAACTATTTTCTCCGTCCTAACTATCAAGAAAATTATGATTCTGATTTGTTATATTTTTGATTGTTTATATCTCCGTCAAACTTCTTGCCAATTTACTGAAGTTGTTTAGGGTTTATCGTTCCAAGACGTATTACTAACAGTTTCCTTTATCTTTCTGCAGATGGATAACCGGACAATGGGAATCATGTAGTAAGTCATGTGATGCTGGAATACAATCACGTGATGTGTATTGTGCTAAGACCATAAACGACAACTTTATTGTTCCAGATATTTTGTGTAATGTAGCCTTGAAACCAGCTTCAACTCAGATCTGCAACAAACAGAAGTGCCCCACAAAATGGGTCACAGAACCCTTTGGAAAGGTAAAAGCAACACTATAATTCCTCGTAATTAGGAAGCTAAATTACAAACCTTTTCTAAAATTATATTCAGAATATAAAAAATGGCATGTTTTTTATTGTTCGATGAATTTTACAGTGTCCGGTGCCTACTGACATCTATGACGATTTCGTTGGGAAAAATTTAAATAAACTTTGTTTCGATTATATGCTATACTACTATTCCGTTCATAGGTTTTTAAATTTTTTGGTTCAAGCTGAACAATGGTTATGAATACACTCATTTTTTATAAGAAACTAAGGTCCCGGGGCTGGTAGGCAGTTTCTTAAGTTTTTGGGCCATTTTGCTACCAAAAGTTTCTTACGTGTTTCTTATATTTCTAATGCCAGAAGTGTAAAGTTAATCTTGTTTGTCTAAAGGGCTCCCAAATTACTTAGTAAGATCTCAAAACAAGTCAATAACATAATTCGCACTCAAAATAATGTGCAAACAGATGCTATAGCTGTACATTGTCAAAACATTTCTGACTGTGATAGTAAAATTAAAACTGTAAATTACAAAAGTTTCTTAGCTTTTGAAATTCAGGCAGGGTTGTTTCTTAACTTTTGAAAAATTGAGCCTACCGTTGCTTATAAGCGGTTTCTTATAAAAAAATGAGTGTATTTGGAAAATTGGCTGTTTTCTATATTTTTGATATTTTAGAGATAATTAATCATTCTATTGAATAACAGACTACATTTTATGAGATTCTGGATGATACTCTCTAAAGTTTGATATACTGTATTGCCAATGGAATTTGTGTGGAGTGCTTAAAAGATCTCATATCATTTCTGATGTTTGCCATTAATGAAAGAGTTCTCCATCTGTAAATTGACGTGAATTTTTGCTGGATCGATGCACAAAAATATTTCACAAGAATTGGATGCCCAGAATCTCTGCTTTGTTTGCATACACAGCATTTTATGATTGAAAATATTTCATCGTTGCCAAAAATTTCCACTGTTTGCCCACTGTGTAATGGAACCTTAGATTCCAATGAAATATGTATGCAATGTGGTTAGAATCTTGCCTATTATGTTATGGACTAATTTGATGAAACAGTAGTGAAATGCACTCTAAAGGAGAGTCTTCCTCCAAAACTTCTCTAATGAAACATTTTCTAAAAAGGACAACAATCTTTTAAGTAGAAAATATATTTTTCCTTTAATCGTACTTCGTTAAAAATTACGCCCTTTTTTGAGCACTGTTGCAGTCTTTTAAAATACTCTGAATTGTTTGCAGTGTTCTACATCTTGTGGTCAAGGCATCCAGTTGCGTGAAGTATTTTGCAAAGTAAATGCTCCTACCAGAGGAATGATAATTGTTGATGATAGTAATTGTAATGCTGTAGAAAGACCAGAGAAAGAATTGGTTTGCAATGTGCACAATCCGTGCCCTGGCGATGGTAAGTTTCTCTTTCTATCAACCGAGTTTACCCCGAGTTTACCCAGAGTTTACCCCGAGTTTACCATAAAAGGCACCCATTCTCAACATGTAGCGAAAATTCTCATTGCTTTCCGGTCTAATTATATCTTCCATCTTTGCATAACAATTCGATGTTTCAGAGCGTCTGGTTCCAAGTTTATGTTGCATTTAGGCAAAGCTGAGTACATCTTTGACTGTAATTTCATCAGTTATGATCCTCTGGGAATCTGCAACGATTTTCTGGATTCAAATCAACGTTGGTTGGCTTTCTAAACTCACCCGGTATAATTATATCAATAGTTCAATTGTAGTATTGGTACCACGCACATGGGGTCCAGGAATGTAGTTTTGGTTTCTTTGGTTCCCTGTGATCTGAATTATAAAAAGCAACAGCTGTGTAATTTGATACAGAGTACATCATCGTTGCGGTCGGCTTGCTATTGTTACGGTAGAAATATAACCGTTGCGAGGCGCAGGATGAGCCAATGAGATAAGAGCTCTCACATAACAAAATATGTTTACTGTAGCAATAGCAGGCTAACCGCAATGTTGATATATGCTGTATCAAATTACACAGCTGTTGGTGTTCAAAATCTGGATCACAGGGAACCAAAGAAATCAAGACTACGATCTTCACTGACTCGCATGGACCCCCTGTATCGGTACTTGCAATTGAAAATGTTCGCTTATTATTCGGGGATTGTGATCTACCATGTACCGGGTGTCTCAAAAAAGTACCCCTTTTGACTGAACAAGGGAACAAAACGATAAAATGTCGGGACTTTCTTAATTCATAGCTACATTTGTTGGTCTTCAACTTAAATGCACATAACTTGCATTTTGAAATCGACCACCAAACACCGGAGGTATGAGTCCACAAGGTCAAAATTTGGAGAGCACCTGAAGCCAGAGGTTTTGATAAATGGCCTAGCCATGATTTGACACCACACACGCATTTTGCAAAAGAATTTTCAATTTTGACCTTTAGTTTTTATTTTTGAAAAGACTTATCGGTCCTTACATTGCATTCCATCCCAAGCGTTTTATATTAAAGAAGAGGAAAAGGAGCACATGCATGCTTATTTTGGAGTTGTGGCACGGCTTTATTATTCTTACCACATTTTTATTATATTCGTTTAATCAGGGCCGTGTCCATGCGTCTTTTATTCTTTTTAAAAGCAAAAAATGGAAAATCAAAGTTTATAGCTGCTTTGGAAAATGTCCATGATACAAATCATGACTAGGCCCTTTTTCAAAAACCTCTGGTTTTGGGTGCACTGTAAATTTTGACTTTGCGAACTTGTATCTCCGGTGTTTGGTGGACGATTTCTAACTGCAAAGCATGTGCATCTAAGTTGAAGATTGATAAATTTAGCTGTGAACTCGGGGAGTAATGATATCTTATTGTTTAGTTCCTATTTCCAGTCAAAAGGGGGTACTTTTTTGAAACACCCGGTATTAGCAACTGGACATTTTGCGGAACCTTGCACAGTTATATATCTGATTGTTGTAATAATTAATGCTTCTTCTTGATAGGTAACTGCGGAGGCAATTTCACAGAACTCACTGGCGTTTTGTTTTCGCCTGGCTATCCAAAGATGTATCCAAACAATAAAGAATGTGTCAGTGAAATAACAACAACAACTGGGCAGATTCTTATGCTCCAGTTTATAGAGTAAGTGTTTGAAATTGTTTAACAATACTTCTTGTCTATGCAGTCGAGTTTTATCAGCATTTCTTGCTATTTTCTAATTCGTTACACTCAAACGAAAGTAATTTTATTGGCTGATCAATACTATACAGTATTATGAAAATAATGTACTATTGATCAATCACTCAGACATTAGCTCTTTGATTGCGATAAAAAATTGTCTTTTGAATTGTATTTATAAATTTTCACTTTCAGGAAATGCTACAATTATCCCAGAAAGGTGCTTTTTGCTTAGTTTGCATACAAAATTCTTGTTTTCATTTCAATAGGTACAGTTCAACTTAACTGGAAAGCTGAAAAATTCTAAGGTTTCAATACATAGTTTTTAGATAAGAAGCAAACGTTTTTTCAGACCTTAACAAATTTCTTATAAGATGGGGTATTATTTTGAAAATCAGGGTCTGTGTTTCTTAGATTTGTGTTTTTTACAGTATATGCGGGACACTACTGTACAGCTTCTGAGGATTCCAGTGAGCCAGTGGCGGGGTGGCTATAGTTTGATAGGGGTGGCCAAGTCAATTTTGGCGCCCCTCCTGCCTCCTATGTAAATGTTTCCATAAACGCACGCCTTTCCACAACTGCTTATGGTATTATCACAGTATATGTGATATATTTTGCAAAGGCTAATGAACAGAAGTTTTTGCAACTTAACTTTAAAGTTTTATGAATATGTTTTGGCTGAAAATGGAAGCAATCAATGAAAAAGCTCGTCCCCATTTCTTTTCTTCCCTGTCCTTCCCCTTTTCTTCTCAAAGAAACCTAATTGAAATCAGCGGCGTGGCCAGGTCAAGTCAAGTGGAAGGGCAGGAAAAAGACAAAATCTGGGGGCGTAGCCCCCGGGAAAATTTTTGAGGACACGCCCTCTACTTTGGCTTAGAGCGCTTCTAGCAATCCAATGTTAGCGGTCCTAAAATAGAATTTGAGCATTTTGTAACAGTCTTTTATACAATTGCACATACCCAAGAAAAGTTTAGAGCAAATACAAGTTTCTTTGGCTTGGAACGTTTTTCTTCCTCGGTAAAGCTTTGTGCAAACAAATTTGATCTTGTCTTAGGGTGATTCTCGCAATTCTGAATGATTCTCACAGAGCAACTCCGTGATACATAGTTCGTCTGGAAATTTTTTTGAAAAGTCAATCTCTGCTTTGCTTTAGAACGACTCTCCCAGTCACTATCCAGTATTTCTCCGAAAGATTCTTCTACCCTTCCCCACCTACATCCAAACTCTTTTTTTTTATAAGAAGCTGAGGTCCGGGGCTGGTAGCTAGGCAGTTTCTTAAATGTTTGGATCATTTTGCTACCAAAAGTTTCTTACGTGTTTTTATTGTATATTTAATGCCAGAAATGTAAATTTAATCTTGTTTCGTCTAAGGGCTCCAAAACCACCTAATAAGATCTCATCATCTCAAAACAAATCAATAACATAATTCACACTCAAAATGATGTACAAACAGTTGCTATAACTGTTCAGTGTCAAAACATTTTTGACTGCGATAGGAAAACTAAAACTTTCAATTCTTAGTTTTCAAATCTTAACTTTCGAAAAATTGAGTCTAACCGTTTCTTATTAGAGGGTTTCTTATAGAAAAAAATAGTGTACTTTCTCTTCGTTTTTTGAAGAATCTCAAAAACCATCTTTTGATACTAGTTAAGGCAAATGGCCCCATCCCCACGTGCGGCCAGGCCACTGACTGAAATAATAATAAAGCCTTTCTTCATTCAGATGATCTTGCAAAGACTTCAACGATCCTTTTTTGTTGAGGAAAGTAAAATTTCTTTTCCACAGTTAGTAACAGTTTTGCCCACGTAAGGTCAGTTTTGATGGTCCCAGCAAAATAATACAAACAGGCAACATTGGCGCCCCCTGATCCTTCTTGGTGCTCCCATTCAGGGGGGGCCATGGCCCCCCTGGCCCCCCTGCCACCCCGCCACTGCAGCGAGCCATGATAAAAGTTTATGACTTTGCTCGATCAGAAGTTTTCAGTTTATCTTTTTAAACCGATTAGCCCCTCATAATGTGTTCTCTGTTTACTCAGATTAAAGACAAATGGCTCCAGACGTTCCGACTTCTCCTGTGAAGGTGATTTTGTACGAATTACTGATAGTGGATGCGAAAACCAGCTTGGCAAACCGTACTCTACATACTGCGGTAAAGAAATTCCCAAAGACATATTCTTTTCATCAAGCAATAAAGTTTGCGTGAAATTTGTCTCAGATGAAAGTGAAGTAAACAAAGGATTTGCAGTTAGATATTCAGCGATTGAAAAGCCGAAAAATCAAGCAAAGGTTGTGGGTGAGTATTATTTTATTTGTTATGAAACTCAAGCTTTGTTGGGATACGAACAGGCTTAGCTGTGAGCCTAAAGGAATCCCCCAAAAAGTGCTCCAAAACGCATGTGCAGGAACGATTTACTTCCCATATGCAATATGCAAATTAGCTTAATTAATGACGGTTGAGAACAAGGGAAGAAAAAATGCAGCGATGTGCATGACAACGTGAGCCCCAACGTCAATTCGCTCACAACGAAGCTGAAACACAAAGTATCAAAACGATATGGTCAGCACTTCATCTTCCCAACAAAGCTGCTGCACTTTTTGCGTCGTAGCAGTGTGCTCACGCTGGATAGACAATAAACCTTTTTACTTGTTAGAAAAGAGGTTTGGATCGAGCGTCCAAATCTGGTAAATTTTGTGAAGGAAAACAAAGCATGACCCCCGTTCTCATTAAAGACATTGCTAAGCTAAGTTGTTGCAAGGAGTTGCTTCGGATCTCAACACTTTTCAGAGAGTTGCTAAACGATAACTTTGCTCAAATTGGTTCAGTTCATACAGTGACAAATTTTATTTGCCTTCTGGCCTTGTTTCTAATTATTTTCATTCGTCGTTAGCTGATTTTGTTGTGTAACCGTTTCAAAACAAGATGCAAGCATGCGATTTTGCGACTTTGCAAATTAAAGTTTGTGTTTTTAGCCATTGTTATTCAAATGAAAGAAAAGTCAGCTAAAGATGAACAAAATTAACGGTAAACCACGCAAAAAGACTACTAACACTTGCCTGTGTGTAAACTAAATCATTGCTAACTCATTTTGTGTAAAGTAGTTGATAACAAACTCTCTGAAAAGTGTTGAGATCCAAAGCAATTTCTTGCAAGTTCATTTTCTGCAAATATTTTATACAGGTTGAGCAGATTGTTTGCAAGAATTTTTCATCTCTACTGGCCATGTAGTATGATAACTCTCCCACTGTCCTTACATTAGCGCACAGCTCAAAATATACTATTTTGGCAAACACCAATTGTTGTTTGATTCAGCAAAGAAAGGCCATTGGTTGTTATAACAGGAGAAAGCAAATCAGAGATATAGTTGGCTCAGTAAATCCATCACATTTTACACACCACATCAACTATCAGTAAATATTGCTACTGTATTGCTACAGTCATTGCTGCTGTCACCTGTTCTTCTATGTACATAAGTGGATAAACTATTTCATTGCTCATAGCGATTATTTGCAATAAGCTCAGATTGAATCAAGTTTTGCAAATGATACAATTAGTGCAATGTACGGGTGAAACTATGAGAAATTCTAAAAATACTCTAATCTAAGGTTACGTTTGCACGATTGAAAACGATTGAAAAATTCAACGATATAAATCGCCTTGCAATCTCTGCAACAAGGAGGCTGGACATCGACCACGAAATTTCTATAGGCCTAAAAATCAACTAGCCCTTTCATTTGTAGCGATGAAACTCGATGAAAAATGGATGAAATGTTCCGTTTTCATCTTTTCGAGTGCTCGCACGACACTGCTTTCAGACTGTGTTAGAGTTCCGTTTCCAAATTCTGCTGTTTCCAAATCATGTTGGCAAAAAATGTGCCGTTTTCATGTGAACGGAAGGCCTATCTGTAACAGTTTCGTGGCTTTTTCAAAATGTGCGGGCATCTCATGTGAACGTGGTCTAATAATGCTTGTTCATTTTTGCTTGGTAAGATCATCCTAGCAATCGTCATTGAATTAAATTTTTCTAACTGAGGACAGGGGGGGGGGGGAGAAAAAGCAAAACAGGCCTAAGACAGGTGAATATAGATGAGTTATGCGAAGGCATATCAGACGTCATAGTTGATTGATTTTGATCCACTGCTTTTGATTATCTTGAACAAATTTTTGTATTGATACTCAATAATTACAGGCACTCGCGTCACAAATTTCTCCTGAATGATAATGAAACCATTTTTGGGAGAAAGTTAAATATTTACAAATTTAGAGTGTCATCGAAGAAGAAAATTGTAACAAAATTCATGTAAATCGATATACGAGTATCTAGCACCCCATTCACACAGTGACACAGTAAAGGCAGTTTTATCTAGACCAGGCTAAATTTAAACCAATCAAATGCATTCTATTTGTTGGATTGACCAATAAAAACGCAAAATTCAATAACCTAGTTTGTTGATGTTGGTCTAACTTGCAACTGTGTATAGGGTACAAGGTGCTATTTCACGTTTCTACCAAGTAATTCGTAATATTTTCGGATCCTTACTGGCTCTATGTATCTTCTAGAAACAAATT
>REGL01000004.1:458518-476367 GCA_004194395.1 Aurelia aurita complex sp. Pacific | reverse complement strand
GACGGGGCAGTTGGTTTTTTGGCAATAATTTCATACAGGGCGAGCAGATTTTTTGGCAAGAATTTTTGTTCTCCACCGGCCATGTAATATAATAAATTTTGCCCTGTCCCTTACCTGATTTGTCATTTGGTTTTTTATGACATGACAACACAGTATATGGTGGAAGCATAGAGTAAGAAAAAACCTTGTCTTATTACAAGAGCATTGTTCTTGCCTAAAGAAATGAAAAAGTATCAGGCAGACCCAATGAAATTCTATGGAGACAGTCAGCATGCTAAAAATCCCCCCCCCCCTCCCTGCTACTGTACAAGCAAACATTGAATGAAAACAACAAAAGATGGACACATGATTTCTGATAATAAATAGCATCTTTAATGAAAATCTTACATCACATTGATTCCCTTGATTGCAATCCTAATCCTTTGAATCTGCCAATCTTTTAGCTTGATTAGTGTCAGTTCTACAGTACTATGCTCTACTCGAAACATTGTCCTTATTTCAATTTGCATCAAAATGCTTATACTTTACTTTATCTACTTGTTTATCTGTTTACAATTGCACTACTCCCAACAAGAAGATTTTCGATCAGAAATGCAATCTGTTTTTACTAAATGCAATCTGTAGCCAATTATGCTGCGTAAGCATTTTCTTTATAGATGACGTGGAGCATATACAAGTAGGTTAAGGTTATATTAGCCAGATAACCAGTCTGGTTATAAAAGACTATAGTATAACCATTCTCATAGATGGATCAAAGTTCTGGAATTTGTATTTCAGGTATATTCAAACATAGGCGATTTGTGTTGCAATGTGGCACAATGAATCTGATAAAGTTCAGTAGATGATCTAATCCAAATGTGTCATTTCACTTCACCCCTATCCAGAATGCACCAAGAAAGACACTTCCAGTGTGAATTTACAGTAGCTTTTTGCAGGACATTTCTTCCCTGTTGAAACATGGACCTTTATCAAGCAAATTACCCTCTTCCTCTCCCTGCAATGCTCATACGAGTATATCACAGCACTGTATGGTTTAAAGAAAAATTACAGCTAAAACTGATAAATTGAATGACCTGAGCAAGATGGTGCAGTCCATAAATAGGACAAATATAAACCTATACACGCCATTGTTTCTTTTAATTTCATTTGGGCAAAACATCAGATTATCACATGCAATGGGTTACTAAATCTAAGAGATCTCTTCTTTTAACTCAGGTTATTCACTTTTAATGAACCATACAACCTACTTTTAGTTTAAATGTTTCTTAACATCAGCAGGACTTACTGTATAGTGTTGCTGTCCATATATAAAATTGGTCAAAAGGACAATACTTCAACCTTAAGTGCACTTTTTCAAGTTTTGATATTTAATTTAGTTAACATGCTAGCACAACTTTTTGTCACTAAATCACATGTTTTTTACATGATCATTAGTTTCATCAAATGTCAAGGAAGTTGTGAAATGAGTGCCATCACCAGGCAGCTTTGATTTGATGAAATATCCAAAGGGAGTAAGATACCATCTTGCTCCAAGAACTTCAATCCAATTTGCTCTGAAGCTTCTTTGGTAATCCTTTACCTTCTTCTTGCATTCAAACTGTGTCTGACCACGGGAAATGAAGAAAATCTGGAATGACATCAGGCAAGTGAATAAGAACATTGTCAGGAAGCATATTCCACACACTATCATGATAGCAAGCTGGAACCCTGTGGAATACCCTAACAAAAATGCCATCGCAGGAAAAATCATTTTCAGCATTGTACTTAAACCAAAACCACCAAGCGCACCGCTGAAGTATTCCCAATCGAACAATAGTGTGTAAAAACACCCAAGCCACAGGTAAGATGCAAACATAATAAAATATCGATGATTTGAATATCCTACACAATTTCCAGTAAATATGCAATGATGGTCACGTTTTAGTACACAGACATCGCAGATCGGGCAGTGATGACTCCTGGGTGGGGCATTCATTTGGCAGTTTGGGCAATACAACCAGTCTGGCCTAAGCACTGATGGTAGGCTAATTCCTGAGTTTTTAACCGTAGAATTCGTGTAGATCATTGAGTATAAATTACTGAAGACGCCAAAAGCGACAAACAACCCGCACAGTACATGAAATAAATACCAAAATGTAAACGGTTGGTGATAGACTGGCAACACAACAAACCAGTTGAACAAAATTATCCCAGTTAGCCCAATGTGTGTGAAAGAAAATGCAATTTGATCAGCTAGCACTGTGGGCCATACTTTCTTGAAAATTGAAGGCGGTTTTTCGTTATAGAGCTCCATCCTTTTCACGTGAAAGTCTTTGTCTGTGCTTGTACTGCAAATGTGGTGTGGTACTAGAAGTCAAAGCAACCGGGCGCGGGCCTAAACTGTAGCATATGCTCCTTGATTCCCTGTGATCGCCTCGTTTGGATGAAGACTAATACAATAGAATTTCCCGTGGTGCATCTCTTTGCGAAGAATCGAACCCATGTGAAACAGAAATGGCGTCGGTGTGACAACAAGCTGTGGAAAGGGTAAAGTAGGTATTTCTGGCGTAGTTTTTGATTGAAATTGTTTTCTATCAACATAGGATATCCATTGATTTGTTAAGCCTTATCTGCCCCAAAAAGAGGGACTTACGAGAGGAGACCTGAAGTTTGATGGGTTTGATAGACACTGTTAGAACTAGAAGAAAAGTTTAGGCCAGTTGGTTTCGTTCTTTAAATTAAAAAGTGATCTTCAATTGGCTATTTAAGTAAACAAAAAATGATATGACTTTCTTTGTGCACATTTGATCTTTTGTCAAAAAGTGCCAGCCCATACTCTGCATGTCCACCACCCACAATGCACGCTAACAAACAACCCTATGAAAATGGTGAGCACACACTTTCAAAATGATGCAAACCACTGTTGGATGAAAATCTATCATGTTTTCGCATCATTCCATCATAAATTTGAGTTGTGCGCACACATAATCTGGTGCTGTGAGCTTGTATCCATTCAAATTGTAACGCTTAAATATTGGGTTGGGGGAATGTGTTTTGCATTGGGAATCAATGACTTCAATCAACAACACGAGTTTCAGCAAATGAATACCCACAGGATATTTATAATATTAATAATATTTTAGTCATATTCTGGAGGAATCATAAAAGATGTGGAACATTTAAAGGACAAGTCCGGGGTTGGTATGATGCGGCGTCATATTGCGCAAATGAAAATGAGACTGTGTGATTGTTTTTGCCTCTTAATCGCTGCTAGCCTCTTTATCGTGTACTCATGCATTGAACATGGCACAAGGACACGACAAAGAGGCTTGCTACGATAAAGAGACGAAAAAACAATCACACAGCCTCATTTTCATTTGCGCGATATGACGTCATTTCGCTCAAATTGCATATTTGAATAAGTAATTTCACAAGGAGAAGGGGAAAAATAGTGGAAAAAAGTATCATACATCATTCATAGCAGTATTATCTTGTATTCTATCATCAATCATACCAACCCCAGACTTGTCCTTTAACAAGCCATACCTATTGAAGAACAAGTCAAAATGAGTGTGTCTGTTAGAGTTTAATTTTGCAAAAAAACTAACTACAACAGTAGTTGTAGAACTTTAGTTTGTTAAAATTGATCATTTCTTTCTGCATTTGAATGGATACAAGATTGAAGGTGTTGTGGCGCAGTGTTGTAATCCTCTGACATTGCAGCCAGAACAGTTAGGTGGACCGGGTTCAATCCCAGGTAGAGCCCCATCACTTCAGCGTCATGACAAGGGGTCGCGGACTCGATTGGGCCTATTCTACTTCTGCGATCGCAGTGCTTGGCGCTAAAAACCGCAACTTCACCTTCACCATTTGTTTGGGATTTCATGATCAGCTATTTTGGTGGAAAGAATCTCTAGCACAAGAACTGTCTGCTGGTATTTAATCAAATTTAAATTTGTATTCACCAAAGGATAAGAAATAAGGCACAAAAGTGCTTCCCGTTATGTACAATGCATGGCTTCAGGGGTGGTACGGGAATTGGGCTTGAACTTTCGACATGGTTCTAGAATGACTCTAAAATGCTGTTTTTGTTTGCTAGTTTGCCAAAATTTCCACCAAGAATAATTCAAAGTCTCCTCTAACGAGGGGCTGGATGCTTGCAATGGTGGGGGGGGGGAGAAGTTACAATGTAAGCTACTGATATAAGAATTTGCAAACACCCTACTTTTTTCTGACTCACCCGGTATCTGCTCTTTCTTTGCAGAATAAATGAAATTGAACATGTCAACTTCAGAAGAGTCAAGGCCACAAATAAAGCAGGAGCCTGAAAGAAGAACTCCAGTTTCTTCTGAGAACACAAAGTCAACACAAGAGAGCGCTGCACCAACAACTGCTACAAGCTCCACATCTACTTCTGCTATTAATTTAAAAGATGCAAAGGTTAGATCAATACTATCAAGTCAGTTCTTGGCAGCACAGGTGTACAGTACAGTATGCAGGCCTGGTGCACATCAACTCTGTCCCCCTGCCTCAAGAAGTGCACATATGCAATTTTTATTACCTATGACTCCGATTTCCCTCTTTGATCATTTTAAAACAAGAAAATGTTTAGCATACAGTAAGACAAAGAAATTGTTCAAATAATCATATTTACATTTTGTAGGATGCTTTAAAACCAGGTGGCTCTCAAAACAGTTATATCTGCCAGTATGTACAGTAATTCTTACATGATGGAAACTTAATTTATCTTTCATCTGTTAGTCACATAGGTAGGAAAACAATTGCAAAAGATTGATGCTGTTATTTACAGTAATTGAATTTTGTGATTTGTTAATTAAATTTGATTTTTTGGGCATTTGGTACATTAAATCACCATGGTTTTTCTAATCTTTACAATATCAGAATATATTTCACTCCTGTACAGTATGTCATGTCATGGTACTGGATCTTAACTCAGAATTGTGATTTTTATGTTACTTCCAGAAGCCTAATTATGCCTTGAAGTATACACTCACTGGCCACACAAAAGCAGTTTCTTCTGTGAAGTTCAGTCCAAATGGAGAATGGATATCCTCATCATGTGAGTTTTTTGCAACCTTTTACTCTAACTTACAGTAGCATACTCCCAAATCTTTAAAAGGTGGGTGTGAAATTACATTCCATTTTTCTTTCAACTGAGTGGCTTGAAAGGAACTACTGTAAGGGTACTGCAGAAATTTGTGATATCTTGAATTTTTCAAAATGGTGGTATTGTAATTATTTTTGAAAGAATTCATGGAGAATTTTAAAAGAATTACATAGAATGATTCTAAATCTTAAATCAATAGAGGAAAATGATACTTTCTTAAAGAAAACCAAGTTTATGAAGGTCTACAATATGGTGGTAAGCAGAAATCTGTTGCTTTTCTGGTTTAAGATTTAGAAATGTGATGACATCACAGCCTGAAACAGGATATTTACTGCCATTTTGAAATTAATCAAGATATCAAAAATTACCATCTGGCAGATTTACACCAAAGTATCCTGAATTCCTTCTAAGTCATTCAATTCAAAGAAAATTGCAATCAAATTTTACACCCACCTGTGCTCTCTAATTTCAAGTGGATTTTAGAAAATTCATTTGATTAGGTGCTACCATTAATAATACCATTTCAAATTGCAGAAACTTTATACAGTGTATCCACATATTGCCCAAAATTTTCCATCCAAAATGGTCAAATCTGTCCTGAATATTTTCCTTCAAGCAGTTGTCTGAAGCTTTGGTTGTTGCTGTAAACTTCAATGTACTGTATTGTTAATTTAAACCCTACCAAAATGTAATTGTTTATGCTTCAGGGATTTTTTATGATTTTGCTCATTATTTTTACAATTTTGTAGCTGCTGACAAGATCATTAAAATTTGGGGAGCTTATGATGGGAAATTTGAGAAGACGATTGCCGGTCACAAATTGGTATATTCATACAATATTGTTTATTGTTATTGTGGATTGTTATATTGCTGTTTATCTACCAGGACTGTAACACGGGTAGAGCTTTATTAGTTGAACATTTGGTATATAGAAATTTCCCAAATATCTAACATTTCAGAACAAAAAATTAATTTCTGACTTGTAGTGTATTTTTGAAAAATAGACATCTGACATTTGATGACAACATTTTAAGGATGTATGTATCGAAACTCTTAATAGGTACTGTATATAAAAATATTAAACATGTTTAATTGGAAAAAGTGTCATTTGACATCAATTATTTACCACAATTTATTTGTCAGTTAGCAAGCAGTTTATGATTGAGTAAATTCACTTGTTATCACCTAGCTGCTAAACCAACCTTATTTGAGCCCTAAAGCGTAATTGATATAATATTTCAGGGTATATCTGATGTCTCCTGGTCATCGGATTCAAAGCTGTTAGTTTCAGCATCAGATGACAAGACTTTGAAAATTTGGGATTTAGCAACAGTATGTGTAAATTTACTTGTTTTATAGTTAGCTTTAGGCCTTGATTGAATGAGCAAGCATTGTTTCATAAGCATTTCATATTTGGTCAAGGAACATTTTTGCTCATCTGACCATGTGGTAAGACTTTCCCTGACAGACATTTCATGCTTGTGACAAGCAGGCTGTTTTTGAACCATTAACCTCAGCAATTTCATTTAATTCAAATTATTTTGTTGCAGGCTGTCCTGACTTGTAGCTTAGTTTAATGTTTGTACGCTGTTCGTTCTGTTGTTTGACCCCTTTACACAATGTTCTGGTATTGTCCTTGTTTTTTTGTTTCATGTTATGGCCTTGGGGTAGTTGTGCCACTTCGCTCCTCTTGGTATCGTCTCTATAGTGTTGTATAGTTGTAATTAGAGAGTATAGTAGGAGGTATCATTGTATTGTAAATTTTTTATCTTGAATATATAAAAAAAAAATTTCTGATTAGTTCTGCTGCTCAAGTAGTGTTAATTGTGATGTAGCCAAAAGGGAAAATATGGCTTGGCAAGTAAATCTCAAATATGTAGCAAGCAGTCTCTGTTTTACTTGTTGTAACTCTGTAAATTGGTCTTCATGGATGTTTGTTCTTGCTTTTAAGTGCCCTTTACAGGTGACATGCCTGTTTACATAGTATGTTACATGGTCATCTTCCAAGCCTGGTGTGCTTTGTTACCACCAAATGCGTCAAATAATATGTAATTGTATCTAGTGGCAGACCTCCTTAATTTGCACGAGCGCCGCTCGCAGGCACAAAACATCATGACACATTATTTGCTGGCACCTTAATTGCACTGAGAGTGTTTTGATTGCAGGCACATTTTCCCCAACCTTTTGCTCGCAGGCACAGAATATTTTTAATTAGGCCTGTCTAGTGGTACTCTTTCAAACATCACACCATAAAATAAAAGGATAGTAATCGAATCCTTGCGTGTCATAGCTACAGAGGAGGTTCAGATATTTAGGGAAATTTCGCTTTCCATTCCAGGGTAGATGTATGAAGACGTTAAAAGGGCACAGCAACTATGTTTTCTGTTGCAATTTCAATCCACAGTCAAACCTGATCGTTTCTGGATCGGTAAGCATAAATTTCTTCATGAACATGGTTTGTTGTATCTTCATTTTAGAAGTTATAAAGATATTTCATAGAAGTATAAAAGCAATATTTAACAGAATCCACCCTTTTACTCATCGAAAACAAATTAGCCGGCAGATCTGCAAATTCGTTTATCTATCTAACGATCAAGTAATCAGCCTATCATTTAACAAGCAATTCCTTCTTGAATCATTTAATCAGCTGATCAGGCCAACGTTTTCTTGATCTAAATGCAAATTCTGGCTTTCCCTTTGATGATGTCACATGTACTGCATAGCTACGACCGAAGCATATTGAATTCTGTACATATAGCTGTTTGGTAAAAGCATTTTTGCTAAATGAACTGTCCAGACTTACAACTATGGTGTATCAAGAAAAAGATGAGGATCATCCAATTCATCAAAAGTTGATGTATCAATGTTACTTTATTCCCTTAGTTTGATGAAAGCGTTCGTATATGGGACGTGAAGACAGGAAAATGCTTGAAGACATTACCAGCTCATTCAGATCCTGTGTCAGCGGTAAGAAATTCAAAGGGCTCATGTTTACTATCTTGCTTATGGTGCAATAAATTTGTCC
The DNA here is from genome assembly GCA_004194395.1 of Aurelia aurita complex sp. Pacific. Classification (NCBI taxonomy): domain Eukaryota; kingdom Metazoa; phylum Cnidaria; class Scyphozoa; order Semaeostomeae; family Ulmaridae; genus Aurelia; species Aurelia aurita complex sp. Pacific. The sequence continues at coordinate 468,235 of REGL01000004.1, read as the reverse complement.
TTGGGTGAAAAAGTGTGACTGTTTGTGTCTGAAATGTTGCAATCAGCCTATCAGCAACTTGAATTAAAAGATGACTGCTTCAGAAGCATATATGTTATATTGACACAAGTCAACAAAAGAAAAATTTTCTACCAAGTGAGCCAAAAGAAGTTCAAACATTTTGTGGCTGTGCAATAAATTGTATGTGGCCGATATTCAAAACTAAAATGTTGATCTATCAGTCATCGGCTAACTTAGCCAGTAAATTTTTTTGTAGTTAAAGCACTCACGATTTAGACCCAAAACTACGAAAAATGCTGGCATATGTGTTTGTTGGCACGAAAATGTTTGTATGTGAACGAGAAATGGACGTTCGATTCTGGTCCATGATGTACTTGCCATTGAAATATGAATTCAATGCAATTCTCTGTTTCATAAATAGAATATAAATGTCTATGACAAGTAAATCATTGACCAGAATCGAACTTGGAATTTCCATTCCCATACAAACCCTTTGCCAGCATTTTTCTAATTTCTGGATCTACAAGAAGATGAGTGCTTTTACCAAACAAATTTTCACATTGAAGTTAGCCTTTGACTAATAAATCAACATTTGGTTTTCTACAGCAGGGACATATTTTATTCCACAGCCCACCAAATTTTCCAACTTTTTTGACTCACCAGGCATACTTCCTCTATAGGTTTAACTTCCTCTTCATCTTTAACTTCCTAATTCATCATTTCTACATTGGACATTTTGGTATGTCTTTATTGACGGACAGCAAGAGCTAGCTCAAGCCAGAAGCCATCATTCCTCGAAACATTGATCAAGATGTTCACAAAATCTAATGATGCAACAATCCACTTGATAGACATTTGTTATCAATTTCAGTCATATTTAACTTATGAGAAAACGTAACGTATTTCATGTATTGGTTCGAGCAATTTTCAATTTCTGTTTGTTTGAAGATAAAATCAAATTTTATAATGGCTTGGTATGTTTGTTGTACCTCTAAGTTTCCGCTCCGATTTTGAAAGTTATCAGAATCTTTAGCATGCAAAACGTGTACTACTGAGTTCTTTCCTGTATTTTTCTGCTACAGACTATGAAGGTTTGTACCAGGGAAAATTCTGTTTCAAGAATTCGTGGTTTTGATTATTTCATCGTTTTCTACTACCGTTAAGGTTGACTTTAATCGAGATGGTGCACTAATTGTGTCAAGCAGTTATGATGGATTATGGTAAGCTTTTGCTTTTAAATTGCTTAAATTTAAATTGCTAAGAAGATCCATTCACGTAGTATAACTTATTGAATTTGTTGGGTGAAGCAGTCCACTACAAAAATTGGTAACTTTTCTACCAGTTTTTTTATAGTAATGTAATATATTACATATAATATAATAATATAATATAAGATAATATATTACAATATACAGGGTGTCCCAAAAATTTTTTTCCCCGTTTGCCTAAAGATTGCAAGAAACGGCAAAAGATTCTCGCCAAAATTTTATATGACGTGGCTCTTCAGATGTTAAAGTAAAGTTTGCTGCCATCCCCGTAAAAATCCGTTGAAAAATGATGGAGCTATGACCTTCAGAAGACCAGATTTGCCTGATGACTGAAACCAGCGGTTGGCAATTTTGACTTACTATTTTGCAGCAATGAATAGCTTCACGTCAGTAAAGTGATGGAATTGAATTATTACAGATCAGTCGCATATCTTTTCCTGTACAATTTTTTAAACAGTGCGTACGTTTTCAGACTGACCCAGTATGTTTGGTGGGACATTTCGCTGTAGAATATTTTTAGCTGTTTAGAGCTAACTGCAGAGCATAGGTTCCAAATCTTTAAAAAGGCTGGTGTAAAATTGAGTGAACTATTTCTTGGAACTGAATGACTTCAAAGAAACTTTAGCTATTTCTCTATAATTCTACCGTTGTACTTTTCTGAAATCTTCAATATTTTGAGAATTAGAGTGTTTTGCTTCTTTTTCAAGAATTAAAGAAAAAATTTTAAAAAAAGCTTAAAACCATCATAATTTCTAAAAAGTTTGACGCATCGTGAAGTAATTTCGAAGAAAACCATAGTTTATGAATGCCTACAATATGGTATCAAGCAAAAGTCTGTCACTCATCTGATTTATGATTTAGAAATTTGATGACGTCACATCCTCAAATGAGTTGAAATGTAAGATACGCTGTAATTTCGAAAAATACTCTAAATTTCTGGAAAGTCCAACGGTAGAATTATAGATAAGTATCTAAAGTTTCTTTCAAGTCATTCAATCAGAAGAAATAGGTCATTGAATTTTACACCGACCTTTTTACGCCGAGTTAAAGATTTGGAACCTATGCTTAACTGCAGACATGATTGCATTGCTGTACTCTTCTATTATCTCTTATTTAGTCGAATATGGGACACTGCTTCTGGGCAATGCTTGAAAACGTTAATAGGTATGTTTAGATTTATATCGACAGCTATCATTTTATCTGCAACATTGAAGGATTTGAGTATCTATATTACTATTATTCGGGAAACGTACTATTAGCCTTTTTTAAATGGTTGTAATTTTCCAAATCTGTTTCAAAGAATTTTGAAGTTTGCTATGTGGATAGGGCCTATTATTTCTGCGTATTTTACTTCATAAAAGTTGAAATTTTTTGAAGAAGAAGGTTTTCATTAAAGAAATCTCTTTGTTGTGCGAGATCTAGGAGTTGTTTTGAGAAATGAAACCTTATTAGAACAAACATACTATCGTTTTTCTAACTTGGACTCTTCATGTTCCTGTCCTTTGCTTTCTTGTCCACGCTGTTTTGACACAACTCAGACTGATCTTAGAAATTGTAAGAATATATAACGTCTTCTAGCTTAATCAGCTATTATTTCATTGTTTGGAAAGACTTACACATTTTGAAGGCATTCATCTCCAGATGATGTTGTAAATCAAAGGCACTAAAATCAAAGTGCATTATTTTGTTGTGATCTGTTTGAAAATTAATTGCTTATATCTTTCAATTTATATTCCTTATTTTCATTGCAGATGATGAGAATCCTCCTGTATCATTTGTGCGATTTTCGCCTAACGGCAAATACATTCTGGCTGCAACACTTGACAAGTACGTCTTTTATTTCAATTTGATTTGGCTTTACGATGTTTGATTTTTACCGGACACGTCAAACCATACTTATACAAACTGATATCCGTTAAATTGATAGCTTTAAATGTTAATTCAAAAGCAGCCTCGTTGTTTGTGTATTGTTTGATCGAACAAGTGTTGATTTCATAATAATAATCTTAAAAACAGTCAGTTTATTGACACGCCAAGTTAAAGCAATCAGCTTTTTCTACCATTTCACGCAAAAGACATTTTCCTCAGTAACAGATCAAAACAAGCAAAAGCCACAAAAGATACCATGAAGCCAGTATGGCTAGCTATCTCGCTGTGCATGCGAGAAGGTGTTACAAAGATACCGTAAAAGCTCTATTAAGCGTCCGGGGGGCTTATTTAATTTTGGACACTTTTTAGTTCTTTTACACCACATTTTGCAGTTTAAACATACAGTGTTACGAGTTAAATACATGAATTCGACACAGTTTTATCTCAAACCATATCAAAATTAACATGCAAACTTATTTAGCTCAATAATTTTTTTTTTTTTTTTTTTTTTTTTTGGAGTGAGATATGAGTGGGGGGGGGGGCTTGATAGAGAGGGGTGCTTACTAAAGCTTTTACGGTAAGAAAGAAAAAGGATGGTGAAGAATTTACCCCCGGCATTTTATTTATCGGCTTCAGAATCTTAACAGTTAGGCATTGCAGTTCTCGTATATTTTTGGGTGTTATTAGAGTGCTTATGTCCAACGTCCTGTCCACTGATGTATTCCATTGCGTCATTTCATGTCTGACTTTTGAAATTTCATTTTTCAGCACATTGAAGCTCTGGGATTATAGTAAAGGAAAGGTACCTACATTTTTTCAACTGCAGTAAAAGCTTCGAAACAAACTTTTTCGTTTTGTTTTTCTGAGTCTGTCAGGGAAGACATTATCTCAATGGTATGTCGATCAAAACAACATGATGTACATATATTTTCTCCATATCATGGCGAACTCCCCTTCAGGTAAATGTTAACACAATGTGAATCTTGTAGTGGAAACCGAGCCAATCACCTTGTCGCTTTTTATTTCGACAATTTGACCATATAAAGCAAATATTTCCTTGTTGAAGTTTCACCACATTTCTTACATACGGCTTTCACCGTTCTCAAGTTTGGGCTGCAGAAAGGATTCCACTAGCGTATTGTAGCGTCTAGCAATTTTATTTCTCCAGACCAAAGAGGCCTAAATTTTTGTTGTTGATATGGTGAAATGATTCATTTCCACATTCGAGCAATCAAGGGATTGATTAGGGTGCCGCTTTATTGATGATCTGTTTACAGAGTAAGTAAATACATCGTAAGGATAAACATAAGATAATAGGGCAATGTAATGTTTTAAGCTCTTTCTTTCAGTGCCTAAAAACATACACTGGACACAAGAATGAAAAATACTGCATATTTGCAAATTTCTCCGTCACTGGAGGCAAGGTATGTTTTTTACTGAAAATATTGTTTGAAAGATGACTCAAAATACATTTACTGATCCTTCAAAAGTTCCAGAATTGAGCGGCTAGAATTTTGACAAGAAGTGATTTTGATTGCACCATTAATGCATTATTTAGAGTGATCAACTATAAATGATCTTGTTAGAAGCAAACTTAGATTATACTGAAATTAAAGAAAGTTTACAGTAGGTGACTTCTGTCAAACAGGATTTAATATGATCTGGCATTGTCAAATTTTATCAAGGATATGATTGATTTATTCCATGTGCTTCAACAGTTTCTTTAGGCTAAAACGCCAAAGCTCTGGTTTAGAGGTGGGTGCAAATTTGAGCGTTCAAAATTGATATTTCTGCTTTCAGAGCACTGGTACCTGTTTTCAAGTTAATTATCGAGGAAAATTTGAGAAGAATTAGCCATCGATTAAAGCTAAATTTATATTGCCGGAGCTAACCAAATCCGTATACTTTTTTGGACTCAGGGCCGGTATTATATTTTGGTAATTTATGCCTTTTTATTGTGTGCCATTACTAGTCAAGCCAATTGCACATCTTCTCAAAGTTTTCACTGCCGTTGGGCAGCCTCATCAGTGTGAGTCTGTACTGCATTCTTTTCTTGTATTTTTCACGGTATGTTCCTTGTCTATTTCATTGTATTTTCATCGTTTCAGTGGATTGTTTCTGGTTCCGAAGACAACATGGTTTATATATGGAATTTACAAACAAAAGAAATTGTCCAGAAACTAGAGGGTCACGATGGTACGTAAAATATTCTTCTTTATGATAAGATTGATCAACTGAAATTAATTAAATGCTCAGAAATGAATATTTCTTCAATACGTTCAGAGTTGGTTATTCACGAATGTAACTTCACATCTTGGGAACGAACTTTTAAGGTAAATGACCTCTCTTTATGTCGCTACATAAGACTGTTGTCAGGCATAAATTCAGTCGTGTGAATTCAGTACTGAGATATTCCGTCCAGTCAACCAGGTCCGAACAACGCGAAGGTCCAAGTTCAAATTGGAATTTCCATTTTGAAAAATTAATACTGGACAAAAATCAAAGTATGGAACAATCTTCCATCTGAGTTGAAATCAATAAAGAATATTAATGCGTTCAAACATAAGATCAAAGAGAATTTTTTCCAAAATATACAGAAAGAGGAAGATGACATATATGTCTTCTACTAAGACCCTGCATCATCTCTGTCATCTCTCCCGTTTTGCACGAAAACACATGCAGTCCCATATTTTCCATTTTTCTCTAAGGGGACCATTATCAAAATATGGTCAGCTTGACCTTTATAATGCTATCCCTGACACTGTAATTAGGGGTGTTTATCTTTTCGTTTTTAACCTTAAATATCAGCTCAGGGGCAGTTTTTAATTCTGGATTCAAAACTTTTAGGAATCGTGCTATTAAAAGGCCTGTACCAGGCAAGAACATTTCTAGCATCTTTTTATCTAGTTTCAGTGCAATGCTTGATATTTCCAGACAAACTTCCTGTTATTGTGCGGCCGAACAGGTCTTTAACCCTATAGTGGTTGGGCTATCTGACACTTCCTATTTTGGTTGAGGGAGCATAGGTGCCAAATCTTTAAAAAGGCTGGTGTAAAATTCAATGACCCATTTCTTTGAACTGAATCACTTCAAAGAAACTTTAGCTATTTCTCTATGATTCTACCGTTAGACTTTTCTGCAATCTTCAATATTTTCAGAATTAGAGTGTTTTTCTTCTTTTTCAAGAATTCAAGAATAATTTTCGAAAAAAAAAACGTAAAACCATCGTAATTGCTAAACTGTTTGACCCAACATAAATTAATTTCGATTAGAGCCATAGTTTATGGATGCCTACAATATGGCATCAAGCAAAAGTCTGGCAATCTTCTGGTTTATGATTTAGAAATTTGATGACGTCACGTTGCCCCCCCCCCCACCTAACTATTGACTGGATAAAGCAACCAGATTTGGTGTATTAATAGCCCCAGGCATAAAACATAAAAATATTTATGTATGAAAAGATAAAAATTAACCTAAAATTGGCCGTCATTATTGCTTGTATCAGCATTTTTCTTTGTGTGGTCAAGAAGTGGCAAAATCGGTCAAAATCAGGAAAAATTCGATAAGATTTAATTTGGAGCACCTTTTTCCATCCAAACATGAAAATTGTGATAAATTACATCAAATAGCACAACACTGCAAAATATCTTTGCAAAATATTGTAATTTTGCTACTTTTTTCAAGAAAAATTCGGAAAATTGTCTCCCTCCCCCTAATTTGTCACAATATTTTCATGAAACTTCTTGAGTCGTTGCACAATATGTAGCAGCAAAAAGTCAGAAAGTTTCCGGGCCATAATTGTTCTCCTGGCAATGTTATAAAAAAGTCTACTTGCGCCCCAACCAAAATAGGGTTAAAGCAGTTGCAGGGTTCTATTTTGTTTGAAGCAAAAAGTCTAATATTTTTTCCATTTCCTTTCCAGATGTGGTTCTATGCAGTGCATGCCATCCATCCGAAAACATCATTGCATCAGGGGCATTAGAAAACGATAAAACGATAAAGATATGGAAGTCAGATACGTGAGTTGTAAAAATTCAAAATCATCGAACTGGTGAACATCTCCTAGCTTCTTGCCTGGTGCTGTTTATAGCAAAATTCTCTGTCAATATTTTTAATCCAGTTTGTGTATGCAAAAATATCATAGCTGCCTTGGATATGCTGGCAAGAGGCTCGTTTGTACAGCGGATAGATTTAAGAGGGACAAGGACATTGTTATGGTAGCTTCATAGGACATCATATGAGACGACCAGTCAAATCTTGAACTTGCTGAAGTCGTCTTGAAAGAAAAGAAAGGACGATTGGTTTGAACAGCTCCTCATTGATATCCATGAGCTGCTCATAAAAATGCGAGAAAATTATCGAGCAAAGGTTTGTTTATTTCAATCCATCCTGTACTCTAGGAACAGTAAATCCCACATATAAGAAACTACATAAATAAGAACCCGGAGGCTGTTTTTTCTAAATTAAGCACCTTGTAATGAAGAACCTGTTTCAGTTTGATGAAAAATATATTCTTATTGAAGGGGTAGCAAAGTTGATTTTTGATTGTCGTTATTAAGCTGATTTTTCTCCCTGTTCGCTGTTAAAGTTTGAATCTCCTCCCCTGCTGTTTGTAGGCTTATTATTAGTTATTAGGTCCATAATAGCTTTGCCAAAATAAATAACAGGGCGGAACATCTTAGGTGCAGACTCTAAAAGGGCGTAAACAAGGCACCCTTCAAAAAAGAACCTTTATGCCTTGAAATTAGTCTTATTACCTTTGAAATAAGAACCTATTTCAGTTAGCTCTCAAGAAAGTAGGTTCTTATATGCGGGAATTTTTTGTGCTATGGTTTTCAAATGCCTGAACTTTTTTGGTGCACCCGGCAGAACACATAAGACTGTTATTGGTCTACTGCTCAAAGGAGCTTAAAGGCTCTGTTTCATCCAGCATGCCTTGCCCGTGCCATCTCTTGGTTGGTCTTTGTTGTTGCCATTTTCATGGGCCATGGAGTACTTTTTGGGACACCCGGTAGGATACCAATAATACGGAAAAGAAAATTGCTTCGTGTCATCGGAAAGTTGGAGCTTGGAAGTTTGGAAGGCATTCTGAACAACACAAGTCCATTGATGAATGCAAAACACCGTTCCCATTCATACATGGCTTTAAGTACATTGTATACTGACAATGGTATTTGTATTAACGCAGTAGTTCCCTAGGTTGGCAAGTCTGTGTATTTTTAGTAAGCTTTGGGAAGAGATACTTGTCTTTGATATTTGTAATGCACTCTTTCATAGTATTTAAAAGATACCATTACTGCATGAGGCAGAAGAGATATACAGAGTGTCCCAAAGAAAATGTCCGACTTTTAAATTTGAATAAATCAGGAAATATTTGATATACATGAACCATTCTAGTATTATTTGAGAGCTGAGACATGTAATTTTATTTTGAGCCTCTTGCACTCCTAATTTGACAACTACAAAGAATCCAGGGGGTTCTCAAAGTTATGGCCAACTTTTACATGTTTTCTTGACCTTTGCTCTACTATTGTCTACTATTGTTTACAGTCATACTTACTGTTGGAAAACCAAACTAGCCCTATTCTTAGTGGAAAAGAAGACTTCAGGTTTCTTTCTTTGAATCTGAGTTACTCGAGTTACCAGAAATTTAACTGTTACCACGGGTAAGGAGGTATGTTACGCCCAGATAATGCAGCGATGCATTATATCATTATTGATCTCGACATGTACAGAGTTGGAGAAAAGAAGATCGCTCCCTGCTTTTGAAGGAATGATTCATGATTGAACAAATTTGGAAATGCCATCAAAGAAAGTGCCCAACTGTCCGCAATGCATTCAGTTTCAAAGCGGAATGTGTGCATAGCGGACCAAAAATTGACAAAGCTGACATTTTCACTACCAACGGGCTAGAAATACTGTTTTCTATAACAAAATTTTAGGTGCCCCCCCCTCCCCCGTCGTCTTGCAACATCTAAGGTTTGGAAATTTTGTAAGTTGTCAAATTACGTTCTCAGGTTTCTACAAGTACTTTATTTTTTTCTTCTGGACTATCTAGGCAGTCTATTCAGAAGTAAGAAAAACATTGGAGAATAGTAGGTTAATGAGTGAAAAACACATAAAGATCAGCGTCAATTTTAAGGAACCCCCTAGTTTCCTAAAAATTCCCAAATTGAAACAGCAATAGACTCAACAGAAATTGTATGTTTCAGCTTTCCAAAAATGTCCAAATGGTTCATATACATCAATTAGTCTCGGACATATTCAAATTTAAAAGTTGGACACTTTTTTCGTGACACCCCGTAAGTGTATTAAGTTAGTCAGTATAACCAAAAACATTGAGTTGTACACCTTCTATAGAGGAGCATCGCCCTAAATGGTCAGCTAACGTTTTTCATCATATCTGACCGCGCTGTAGAAACTTTGTTTCAAAAGGAGTTCGGGCCAACAAGATCAGATTTTGTAATACAATAGCAAAAGTTGCGTTTGATTGACACCTCAATTCAAAGCGATTAGCGGCTGCAGACAAAGGAAATTCTCTCAACCAATAATTCAAAACAAACAAAGCCGCAAAAGTTTC
>REGL01000004.1:403607-448991 GCA_004194395.1 Aurelia aurita complex sp. Pacific | reverse complement strand
GGATTCGGATATATTCCCAAGAGAATGACATAAAGACTAATAATATAGATCCGTTTATACACAATTGAAAATAATTATTTCTTGAGCTAGTTTTCCTGGGATATTTCGAAATTCCCAATTCTTGGCCCAAAAGTAAGACTATGCCCTTTCCTCTTTGCCAAAATATGGTATTTTAAAGAATCCCTTATTATTCCCTTGGGAATTGTTATTACTCCCTTGGGATTCGGATATATTCCCAAGAGAATGACATAAAGACTAATAATATAGAGCCGTTTATACACAATTGAAAATAATTATTTCTTGAGCTAGGTTTCCTCGGATATTTCGAAATTCCCAATTCTTGGCCCAAAAGTAAGACTATACCCTTTCCTCTTTGCCAAAATATGGTATTTTAAAGAATCCCTTATTATTCCCTTGGGAATTGTTATTACTCCCTTGGGATTCGGATATATTCCCAAGAGAATGACATAAAGACTAATAATATAGAGCCGTTTTATACACAATTGAAAAGAATTATTTCTTGAGCTAGGTTTCCTCGGATATTTCGAAATTCCCAATTCTTGGCCCAAAAGTAAGACTATACCCTTTCCTCTTTGCCAAAATATGGTATGTTAAAAATCTCATTCCCTTGGGAATTGCTGTTATTCCCTTGGGATTTGGATACATTAAGACTAAGAATAAAGAGCCGCTTTATACACAATAGCAAAGGGCCTTAAAAAATAGCCTTAGTTTTAAAATAGCCTTAGTTTTTTGTCCAAAAACAGGGATTTTCGAGAATGCCTTATTTTTGCGAGAAAATAAAGGATACAGCCTACTTCCTTGTTTGGCCCAAATTGAGCATTTTTAAAAAGAAGTTCTTTTCAGGAAAAAAGTAAAGGCTATAGCCTTAATTTTTGGTCAATTATTGAGCCTTTTTTAAACAGAATTATTTTCGCAAAAATAGCGAAGGGAATAGCCTTACTTTTTGGCCAAAAATCAGCATTTTCAAACAGAAGCTATTTTCGCAAAATAGCAAAGGGTATAGATAGACTTGCTTTTTGGCCAAAAATGAGCAGTTTCAAAAAAAGGTATTTCCGTGAAAGAGCAAGGGCTCTAGCCTTGAATTTAGTATAGCTTTAACTTTTGGCGAAACATGAGCCTTTTCAAAATGGCCAGTTCTTTGCAACGAGAGAATCATTGTCGTTCCTTACCTCTTTAATTTATCCATATTGATATCTCTTCATAACGAGAACTATTAAATCTTCTGAGAAAGCAAGCATCTTTGAAGCATAATATAACTGCATAATAATATCATTACACTCTTTTTTTATAAGAATAATTTTTAAAGAATATTCTGGCTCAGAATCATCCAACTTTTCAGAATAGTACAAGAGAATTTCAGCCTCAGCTCCCATATTTATGTCTCATTTTCGGCAGTTACCTGTTTTGCGATTTTCATAACAAAGAATCGCATGACTGACATAAATACTTGAAGAATATCTTCAGGTTCAAAACGAAAATTTCTTAAGAATATCGAGGCTGGATAAAATTCATTGTATTCTTATAAAAGAAGAGTGTACAGTAAAAACCCGCATATAAGAAACTACAGTTAACGGTTTAAAGTTTTCAGGGATGTTACTGGGACTGTTTTACGAACCATCCTGAAGGTCTTTTTATCGATATTTTGAGTCGCTGAAGAGGCCTCAGAGGTGAGGCGAAAGCTCCGACGAAAAAGAAAAAGCGCAATGAGTGAAAATAATGGCAAGTAGAACCAATTTAAATTTTATAAATGGTCTTTTTATCGTTATCAATAAATGTTGGGTTAAAATTGAACCCTTTGTTAAATATTTTCGTTATACACTGGTCATAGTAAATCGTCAGATGATATAAAAAAGACGAAACGAAAGAATCTTTTAAACGTTCGTTTCTTCTTCTTTGGATCTTATCTAAAGATTTGCTGTGACCAGTGTCAGATGAATATATCTAGCATATGGTTCAATTAGTAAACCCAATGCTCAAATTCTGCAGAACAAAGCGCCACTTCAATATCTGTTTAAAAATGTTTGTCATTCAGAGCAATTTCCTTTTCGTTTTGATAAGCAGAAATTTCAGCCTCTGGATTTTTGAAAGCTGCAGGTTTTCATATTCGGGTTTTACTGTAACTTAAATAAGCCATTGTCACCTGGGGATCTTTGCGAGCAAGCTGCAATTTCATACTGTTTGCAAATCAAATTTGGCTCAAGCGGAAAATACGGGTTCATACTACTGCATTAGTTGAACAAATAGAAAGGTCTGACTTTTCTATCAGTCATTTCTCCATCAAGGGATCCATATTTTAAGCTTAGACCAAGTAACAAGGACATATTTGGTAAGACAATAGCACGCGTTGGTTTTGATTGAAATCGAATAGATCGAAAGAAGGATATATCTACACATCTGCCACTGGCATTTAATTTATCTGATTCAAGAGCCGATTGGGAGGCTTAAATTCTCTTATTTTGTTGGGTGTAATTAATAAACTTTCTGCTCAGGTTCTGAACCAAAGAAATAAATGCCCGAGGTAGATGTTTAGATATATCCTTCTGCTTTCGATATATGCTCACGTTTGCTCTTAAAAACAATTTCTGGAATGCACAACGAGCGTGCTNTAAGCAGAAATTTCAGCCTCTGGATTTTTGAAAGCTGCAGGTTTTCATATTCGGGTTTTACTGTAACTTAAATAAGCCATTGTCACCTGGGGATCTTTGCGAGCAAGCTGCAATTTCATACTGTTTGCAAATCAAATTTGGCTCAAGCGGAAAATACGGGTTCATACTACTGCATTAGTTGAACAAATAGAAAGGTCTGACTTTTCTATCAGTCATTTCTCCATCAAGGGATCCATATTTTAAGCTTAGACCAAGTAACAAGGACATATTTGGTAAGACAATAGTACGCGTTGGTTTTGATTGACATCGAATAGATCGAAAGAAGGATATATCTCCACATCCGCCATTGGAATTTAATTTATTTGATTCAAGAGCAGATTGGGAGGCAATTAAATTCCCTGGGTGTAATCAATACACTTACTGCTCAGGTTCTGAACCAAAGAAATAAATGCCCGAGGTAGACGTTTAGATATATCCTTCTGCTTTCGATATATGCTCATGTTTGCTCTTAAAAACAATTTCTGGAATGCACAACGAGCGCGCTAGTTACCTGAGTTTCAGAGAAACTTTTGGGCCTTTTTGGGGCTTTGTTTGTTTTGAATATATGGTTGAGAGAATTTCCTTTGTCTGCAGCCACTAATCGCTTTGAATTCAGGTGTCAACAAAAGAATCTCATGCTATTGTGTTACAAAATATGTCCTTGTTAGACCAAATTCGATTCTCAAGCACTCTGAAATTGCAGCATGCCCGCGGAGGACCCTGGGCAACAAGGGATTTTTAAATAAGCCTATACACTAGTTGTGTACTGTTGTGTGCAATGTGTTTATTAACTGTCAATATCAAGCATAATTATCAAATGTTTGTCAAGCTAAGCATATATAGTTATAATATCAAAATCTTTAAGAAAAGTGATGCAGATGGCTATTGGATATTTCTTTGGATTAAATGGCTTGATAGGAACTTCTAGTGCTTTGCCATATCTCTACCGTCAACCTTTTTTGATATCTTGATTATTTCAAAATAATACCACAGCGTTTTTCGTTCTCGAAAAGCTCAAACAAATTTTTTGATAAATCATCATGCTTTGCAAATTAAAAGAGAAAATTTATTGAAATTTCAAGAAAGCTATGGTTTATGAAGGCCTACAATACGGTAGAAAATTGCTGGTCTATCGGTCTTTTGGGTTACGATCTAGAAATTTGATGACCTCACAACTGCAAATCAGTTCAAATAGAAAACCCCTTTAGCTTTAAGATAATCAAGACATCAAAAAAGTTCACGGCAAAATCAAAGCAAAACACCAAAAGTTGCCTTGAAGAAATTAGATGCAAAGAAAGAAGTCAATAGCAATCTACATAATCACACCAGTAGATTTAAGAGTTGGAGCCTATGCACAGGCAATAATGCACTGTTGTTGGTTGTGGCCTATGTTATGATCACAATCGTATTCTTATTGCGTTTTGTTTCTCTTCTGCGGGATTGCGAGTAAACCTTGATAATGTTGCTATTCCATCGTTCTTCTCTCGTCACAACAAGGATTGAATGCCGCCATTATTCAAATAGGATTGAAATGCGTGAGCTCCTACGCAGCGATACATCTCATTTCAAACCTAGTGGAAGTTCGAAATAAAATGTATCACTGAGTAGGAAGAGATACACGCGATTTCAACTGTATTTGAATAATAGCGGCATTCGATCCTTGTTGTTTGTAACGAGAGAAGAACGAAGGAATAGCAACATTATCAAGCTTTACTCGCAATCCCGTGGAAAAGAAACAAACGCAGTGAGTAGCATAGCTTCTAAATCTTTAACTCGGCGTAAAAAGGTGGGTGTAAAATTTTGTGATCTATTTTCTCTGATTGAGTGGCTTGAACAAACTTTAGTTACTTATCTTTAATCCTACCGTTGGATTTTTCAGAAGTTTTGGCTATTCTTCGAAATTTCAGCGTATGTTGCATTTCAACTCATTTGAGGGTGTGACGTCATCAAATTTCTAAATCATAAACCAGAAAAGTGACAGACATTTGCTTGATACCATATTGTAAACATCCATAAACTATGGTTTTCTTCGAAATTATTTCATGTTGCTTCAAACAGTTTAGAAATTGCGATGGTTTTAAGTTTTTTTGAAAAAATTTTTCGAGTTCTTTAAAAAGTAGAGAAACACTCTAATTCTGAAAATATTGAAGATTTCAGAAAAGTCCAACGGTAGAATTATAGAGAAATGGCTGAAGTTTCATTGAAGTCCTTGATTTCAAAGAAATAAGTAACTGAATTTTACACCAGCCTTTTTAAAGATTTGGAACCTATGCTGCAGTGAGTAAGAATACAATTTTTATCATAATATAGGCTACATAAACGGTGCATTATTGCCCGTGGCCCATGCTGTCAAGTGTTTGTAAGCGTGCTGTCGTGTCGTTCAATTGTGTCTTATTTTGTCGTGGTCACAATTCCAGCCGTGGCTTGTTCTGATCGGTCTGTCGCTACGTCATTGCTACTGTCCTTAGGTTCGTCTTGTTCTGTGTGTCCACCTTCCGACATTTCTGGACATGTGAATCGAACAAATTCCTAGCAAAATTAAAAAAATAGCGAAAGGAATTAGATGGATGTATCTCTTATTATCTTGTGTAATCTACTATTATGCACTACATAAATAAATTCTATGTTGTAAATGAATTTAAAACTCAGAAGAAATACTATTAACTCTTTTCACTACATTCTACAATACATACAATTCTTACAGGGGCAAACATTCTTCAAAGATTTCAAGATTTTACTTGATACACAAAGAACTGGTCTTCGTGATTATACACATTTCAGTTTCAACATGAGCCAATTTAGGCATCCTTCAAAGGGGTTCGAAAGTGGAGCATTATTCTTGTGGGAGATTCGTGTAACATTTTGGATCATAAAGGGGTGACAGATGGTTAACTTCTTGGGAATGCTTGAGAGCCTTTAATTTCGATGTTGAAGGAATCTTTGGCATTCTATGAAAGCCTACTGCCTTCGAGGAGCATGGTACTTGCTACCTGGGAGAATGACTCCAGTTTGAACAGCATTTTCAAATTGACCCGTTTTCAAGCGCTTTCACAATGAATGCAAACCCAAAAACGGATACCTGTTCTGCTCCGTTTTCATAAAGCTTGGTTCACACTAGAACAAGAGCGCGTTAGAAATTGGTTAAAGGTCTTGCTAAACTCACTTTAAACGAATTTTTAGTGATTGGACAAATCGGTGGAAAGCGCACTTTCATTATAAACCGGAGAATGACGCAAGTGACGACAATAATCATTATACTTCGCTTTATGTTATTCTATTGAAATTCTTTATTGTTGCAAATATATTGAATAAGTTGCTGAATTGTCAACATATACAGTATATTTATAACAACATGGAATGTCAATGAGATAAAGTTCAAAGTGATTGTCGTCACTGGCCTCATTTTCCCATTTTAGTGAGTTATAGGTTCCAAATGGAATCAAAGCTTTTAAATTCCATCAAAATGTGTCAGGATATCTTAAAAAATACCAACAATATCTCAAATTGGGGCATTAATAATTTCGATGCCTCTTCCGTCGCATTTCTAACGCTCTGACCAGTTTTTACTCTACTGCAAACCGAGCCTTAGAGAAAGCATTATATATTCATTCTATACAATATAGCGCATTTCCTTTCTCCTTCGCCTATGAATAAGATAGAAGTACATTCCCAGGACGATAATCATTGTAGTACAGTAAATAATAACACATAAACTAGTATCAAGAGAGTTGAAGCCAAAATTTGTCAATACAATATAAATAGAAGATTTTCTTACTGAATCTATTTCTTCATTTTCCCCATTAACAAATGGATTTGTGTCTCTCAATCGAATATTGTCTGGTCCATAATGCTTTTTCAGGAACTCTAGGACCAGTCGTTTGTTCCATTTAATATCGTCCACGCCATACCCTGGTGAAGTGACAATGGTATTATTGGCACTTGTACGAAGTCGGCATTCTGAGCATGCTTCCTCCGATGGGAATTGAATTTTCGGGTGGACTGGATCTGTACTAAGGTCACTTGCTAGTCGTGCATTGACTCGATTGTGCCTCTCCCATAACCAAAGGATTGCATCGTCAAATGACTTCACCTGAAAAGAAGAGAAAAGTGCAACTGTCATTCAATAATACGTACAATAATATGTACTGAATTGAGACTTACACCTTCTGTTGCTGTTTTTTTAAGGAAAAAGCTCTTATCAATAATTCTGTTTTTGGAGTTCACAATCCAATAGGATTACCCTATCTTACTGAACTTAGGGTTGGTCTCAGCAAGTTAAATTTCGATGAAACTTGGCTTGTGTGAAATAGCAAGCCACCATATCAACGGCGCTTGTCGAATCCAATATCAATAGGATGCTCAGATGATGTAAAACGTCCGCGAATACGGTACCATTAATAATGATGAATATTTTTTCCTGCCATGCAGTCTATCCTCAGGGATGTTATAATAGCTACATTGGGGATTAAGATATATGCAAAGATTTGGAAGAATTTGGCTTGGTCCCTCAAAGTTTTCTAATTTTCAGAGAGATATCTGTCCAAAACGGATTGAAATATATTCCCTCTTGTTTGGGACAAAGTTATTGATCNAATTTTCCGAGCGGGCGGAATTTTAGACAATAAAAGGTCGCTCAGCCATAACTTTCTATTCAATTCCAGGGCGACATTTTCTCAAGCAGACAAAGGAAATTCCGCCCGCTCGGAAAATTCCACTGACTGGAAATCAGCCTTTAGATGTTAGGCATCTTATTCATTCTAGTTACAGAGCGGGTTGCGCTCGAGACTTTCTTCAATTCATCCCAACTCTGACCCGAGATCTTATGTCAGGCGGAATCCATTTGTTTAGTATACATTAGTTTTTAATCGTTCGCAGTGTAGTTATCCATGTAGTTTAACGTTGCGTGACTTTATGAATTGGCCATGGGGTAGTCATTGTTTTTTTGCTCCCCTTGGTATCATGCTTGTCGTGTTATATAGTAATCAGATAAGTATAGTAGAATGTAACACATATTGTAAATATATTACATGAATAGACAAAAATAATAATATGTACTGTCATGCAAGGATCGTGAATGCTAGGCAGAGCTAACTTTCCCTGAACGAGAAACTTGGCTTGTGTGAAATAGCAAGCCACCATATCAACGGCGCTTGTCGAATCCAATATCAATAGGATGCTCAGATGATGTAAAACGTCCGCGAATACGGTACCATTAATAATGATGAATATTTTTTCCTGCCATGCAGTCTATCCTCAGGGATGTTATAATAGCTACATTGGGGATTAAGATATATGCAAAGATTTGGAAGAATTTGGCTTGGTCCCTCAAAGTTTTCTAATTTTCAGAGAGATATCTGTCCAAAACGGATTGAAATATATTCCCTCTTGTTTGGGACAAAGTTATTGATCGAAAATGCATATGACTTTAGCCTAAAGCATGACATTTTCTTGGAGTGGCATCCCTGCTATAGACTCATTAAAGAATCTCAAATGCTGCTTCAACTTTGTGGCCACTTCATGTTTTGTGAAGGTATTCGAAAGGAAATTTACCCAGAGGGCCCAAGGTTTCCTCAAGATATTGGCTTACCAAAGTGAAACTGGATGCCTTGGGAATCCCCACAGCAACTAGCAAGGATTTGAGTTATATGCAGCTTGCTCTTTGTATGCTTAAAGTCAAAATATGAAGGCATGACATGTACTTACCTCACTGTCAATATTCGATGCCATTGCTACAAAATGATTCCTGCAATATCTGCACCCAAAGAAAAAGTCGATGAATCCGCGAATTCTGCGAAGAAGATCGAGTCCTGTTAGGCCAGATTCAGGTCTCGTCCCACAATGCACTGTCATTGTATGAAATAGCATCCACAGGGAACAAGGGAAACCGCGGTAGTGTGGTTTACTGCCTTTGCAACTACGCCATTCAACTTCAGCTGGGAGATATGAATCGAATTTCTGTCAAGATAAGAAGATTGATTAAAAGTCTTGTTTCTGTCATCAGTCTTCCGCTTAGGAAAGCAAACTGTTGAAAAAAACAGCATTAAAGTACACAGAAATCTTGTAAACTTAAGGCAAAACAGTACCAAAAATAGATCTTCTACCGAGTGTCCCAAAAAAAAGTATACATATTTAGTTGACTCAAGCGATGTGAATTTAGCTTTAATCAATGGCTAATCACTCTCAAAATGTTCCTCGATTGTTAACTTGAACAAAGATACCTCGTTTGTTGGTATTTGTGCTTTGAGAGCAGAAATATCAATCTTGAAAGTTCAAATTTGTGTCCACCTGGATACCAGAGCTTTAGCCATTTGGCCTGAGCAAGTTCCTGAAGCACATCAAAATTAGGAACTGAAATTAATGAAAAATTAAGAAATTGCCCAATGGGTCACTGGGGGTGACTTCTGGAAAACAGAATAACACAAGATCTAATATTTTTCAAATTTTATCAAGGCTATCGTTGATTTATACGCTGTGCCTTAAGAATTTGCTAAGGCAAAAAGGCTAAAGGTCTGATTTGCAGGAGGAGCCAAATTTGAGATTTCCAGATTAACATGTCTGCTCTCTAAGTGCCAATACCAACAAACGAGGTACCTGTGTCCAAGATGACTATCTAGGAACATTATTAGAGAAATTAGACATTGATTGAAGCTAAATTCATATCACTGGAGTCAAACAAATCCGTATACAATTTTTGGGACACCGGGTAGCTTTTTGAAAAAGGAATCTGGATCAAACGATATTTGTTTACATTTTGTAGAACTGTTGACTATGAACGAAAGTGATAGAAGATCTGACGCCATACTATTGAGCCACTCGTATAAAAGTGTATGAAAATAACGCTAAATCCAGACTCCTTTTGTAGAATAGCTAAAAGGTTGATTGCTATTTCTGAACGTAAAACTGAATTAAAACTAGGTAAAATATTTCACATAATATTGGCAGCTGGCGCAATAGACAATTATGCTAAAGATGGCGGCGAGGAACGTTTTACAAAGATGCATTGCGTTCAAATTGTCTTTACCGATGCTATAAGAATTCGATTAGAGTACGCAATGCATCTTGGTAAAAAGCTCCTTGCCGTCGTGTTTCGCGTAATCGTCTATTGCTTATGATTGACTAATAGAAGAGAACTGCTGATTAACGTCATATCCAGAAACTTGCAGCAGTAACGTTTGAAAACACAATTCTTGCAGCTTCTCAAATTTGTTATACGAGTGACTAAGCGTTAAATTTTGCTACTTAAAAAACATCGTCCTGATACATTGATTGCAAGACGGAGGAGCCTGAAGATATTGATCTAGGTAAGTACCAAGACGGCACACTGCAATATTATACGGTGTTCGAGAATACGGCTCCTCGGACCGGCAACGGAGCAATTTGATTGGTTCTTGATCGGTCCGCAACAGCCGCATTTTCAAAGCCGAATTGGACCGGGCTTTCCCTTCAAAATCAACAACAAGGGAGGAGCTTCTTGTGTAGGCTTAGGGTGCAAGAATTGTCTGCCAAAGTTTAGCTCATTCCTCAAAGCCTTCTTTCCTGTAAACTTTGAAGACGAACTTGCAATTGTATGCGAAGAAAATACCAATGCATCTAACGTCGAAACGACCAACTACAGTGATGCACAGGATCAAAACGCAATAGAAGAGTAAAAAAAACTGTTCTCAAAAGGTTCTGCCATACAATAAAACCTTTATTAAACGATTGCTATATCCATGCTGGAAAATATTTGGACCTTAGTTCCTTGTACGGTTCGGTCCGTACGTCAAACTGCGGTCCAAATATTTTCCAGCATTGACCTCATAGTCGTTCAACAACCTCATAGTATTGCACAAGGATAACATAGACAACGCCTTACTTGTTTCTCATCCATGTAACGTAACCATTCTCCGGAAGTCACTGAGCGTTCATGTGCAGGTGTATTCAACCACTTATCAAGGGCTGCTAGGTACCTTGACAGGAATGCCTCTGCTGGTGTGCACTATGACAGAAAAAGCACGAATTTAAGCATGACCAGATTAAGCAGGGAAATACCAGAGTTTGTGCCTTTCATGGTGGGAACTCCGATGACCTAGTGTCTATTCCCGCCATGATAGGCACAGTAGATGTACTTGTTGAGTTTGTATATTTTAATTGATTATATAAAAAAAAATACCAGAGAATATTAACCCCATGCCATCGGTACAAACCAAAGCTTTTAAGGTTTTTCTGCATAGGTTGAGGGTNCCCCCCCCCCCGTATATTCGGTGCTCGAGAGTAATAATTTCTAACAATACATGATCACTCCAATCCAACATATATACATTAGTAATGCAGAAAGCAAAACTAATTTCATATTTTACATTAAAACTCTGCATTGTTTCTAAAATATCCAGGTTTTAGTTTCTTTCAACTGTATATGCACTTAAAGCTTGGACACAGTGCTCTTATATTGCAGTTCATGTTTCAATTAGGTCCTTCAGGGTACATCGAAATACGTATTTCACCATGCAAAAGGCGCTCTTGGAGATAGAAAATAAACCCTCCTTGGGGGAAGGATATTGGACAGGTGTAAAGGGAGCCATCTGTAGTGGTCATCACATATAAGGATCGTACAGTTAAACTCAACATTTTTCATACCCATACTAAATACAGTAAATCCCCGCATATAAGAACCTATAAAAATAAGAACCTAGAGGCTGTTTTTCTTAACTTATGCACCTTGTAATTAAGAACCTGATTCAGTTAGAAGAAAAACATGTTCTTATTGCAGGGGTAGCAAAGTTGATTTTGGATTTTCGTTACACGTTCATTTTTGTCCCTGCTGGCCGTTAAAGTTTGAAACACCTCCTTTGGTGGTTGTAAGTGCCAAAACAAATAACAGGGCAGAGCATCTTTGGTAAGAATTTTAAAACGGCCTACGCAAAGCACTCTTCAAAAAATAACCTTTATCCCTTGAAATTAGTCTTGGTACCTTTAAAATAAGAACTTATTTCAGCCTGGCTGTCAAAAAGTAGGTTCTTATACGCTAAGATTTACTTTACTGAGTATTTTGAATTGTTTTATTTGCGGACCAATTACCAAAAATATTGTATTCCTTGAACTCTATTGCATTCCTTGTCTCTTGCGGTGTTCTTTTCAGCCTCTTGACACATCCTTATGCAACCTCAGCCATGACAAGGTTAGTCCACAATAAACAATTGAAATATTCCGAATTTGGCATGGGCATGAAACATTTTTGGCTCAATTTTAGATGAAAAGTAAATCTATTTCATAAAATGATCGGAGGGTTTTCAAGGTAATTTTGGTAACCATTTTCTTTGGTTTGGCTGTCCATCCATAGATACCACCTAGAAATAAATTCTTTCTTGATTTCTTGTCGTTTATATAAGAGAATGGCTGGTCTTGCTTGGGGGGACTGGAACTGCACAGGGAGGGCAGTTTTACCCCTGAAATTGTCCAGAATGGAAAATTGGATAAATTCTGCCACCTTCATGGTGCATTTCAAGGAGGGCTCTTCTTGACCAATGTTCTATCACAAACGCTATTTGATAGGACGACTGTTTTAAAGGTCCTGTGAAGTCAAGTCTTCGCTTGTCATTCTTATGTCATCAGCACGAAAAATAGTACTTTAGGGCAGGCGTCAGCGCAATAGAGAAATGGGCGGCAAATAGGAAAAACTACACTAAATCTGAGAAAAATGTTTACAAGTAATATAGAAGAGCTGGCCCCTAGCTCACTGCAATATAAACAGAGTCATGGAAAGATTTCAAAATAACTTCCATGTTCATACTAGTTCTAGTAAGCTGTTATGAAGAAATTTCAGTCCAAAAAGGTAAGATTTACCTGCAAAAGCAAGTTGACCCAATCCTTCAATGCATGCAGTGCTTCACCCTTAATAACTCTCACTTTTGGCACCTCTCTTCGCAATGAGAAGCTGATGCTGCTGACTAAATCAGTCATGAAAATGTCCAATTCACTATAATGAGAAAATCAAAAAGACTTAAAAGATGACAATGCTTAAAACCCCAAGATTCATTGCCGTAAATTTGAAGCTTTTGCCTCATGGCAACGCTGAAGACAGAGTACATATATCTGCTTATAAAGTCTTCCTGTGACGCAAAATTTATTGCTTTGAAAAGCGAAATCATCGCAAAATATCCTAAAAGATTTCAATTGTCTGGCACTCGTCAGAGTATAAACATCAGATAAATTATTAAAGACGAAACGAGATGAATATGAATGTCGCCTTTGATGTCTCTGATTGCCCTTTGATGTCTCTGATAGTCCTTTGATGTCTCTGATTGCCCTACTTCAAAATACAGCTGATTATAAAGTTCTCGTTTCATCTTTCGAATATAATCTAACGTTTTATACTCTGATATAAGTGCCAGATGAAAAATGCTTTCAGTATGTTTGTGATGGTTTTGCTTTTCAAAGCAATATTTAGATATGTTCTTTTTGGATGGTGCAGCCTTGATATTTTCGATGCTTTTGGAAGACACTTAAACCATGCTACACAACGGATCTCAGTAAGTCATGACACTCGTTCATTGTTTTACAAGCATACATTTTGCAAACACTCAATCTTTTTTTTGGTTTAATGAAATTATTCTCCAACATGAAAAGATATCAAAAATTTCATAACATCAAGAATTTATCTGCAATAAACAGAGTATTTATGAAAAAGCAAACCCAACTTTATTCGAGATTCTTCAGGAAAATATAATATTTGAATCAATTAGACGCATACCATCTGAAAGCAACCTATCTTCTTCATGATTATATCCAGGTTGGGCGTATTGACTGAATCATTTATGGCTTAATTGACGTTTTCGTAAGCATGGCTTATTTTTTTTTTAGATACCAGAAAATGATAGGACATTTACATAAATTTTACCAATCTTTGTGATTGCTTATTTCATTATTCGTAATAAAGCATCTCATGGTACTAGATTTGTCTTTTTCTTACCATAGGGCACCATCTCAAATGTTTCTAGGCCCGAAATGTTTTGCCGAAATCTGTTTGGTAATTTTTACGGTAAAAAGGTGTTGATTTTTCTCTTACTGCATGCTGGATTTGAAATTGGCCATTTGTAATGACATTGTAATAACAACGATGAAGATACTACAGANATTTTTCAATAGATATAAACAAGACAAATGTTTAATAAGTAAACGACTATTGTCAAGTCTTCCAAACCCCCCCCCCAATTGTTCCAATCCCCGATTACTGTCATATCAATCCATTTCCAGCTCCCCCCCCCCGTATATTCGGTCCTCGAGAGTAATAATTTCTAACAATGCATGATCACTCCAATCCAGCATATATACATTAGTAATGCAGAAAGCAAAACTAATTTTCATATTTTACAATAAAACTTTGCATTGTTTCTAAAATATCCAGGTTTTAGTTTCTTTCAAACTGTATACGCACTTAAGGCTTGCACACAGTGCTCTTATATTGCAGTTCATGTTTCAATTAGGTGCTTCAGGGTACATCGAAGTACGTGTTTCACCATGCAAAAGGCGCTCTCGGAGATAGAAAATAAACCCTCCTTGGGGGAAGGATATTGGACAGGTGTAACGGAAGCCACCTGTAGTGGTCACCACAGATAAGGATTCAAAATTATTCATACCCGTACCAAATATTGAGTATTTTGAATCGTTTATTTGCGGCCAATTACCAAAAATATTGTATTCCTTGAACTCTATTGTATTCCTAGTCTCTGGCGGTGTTCTTTTCAGCCTCCTGGCACATTCTTATGCAACCTCAGCCATGTTAAAATTAGTCCACAATAAGCCATTCAAATATTCTGAATTGGCATGGGTGTGAACAATTTCTGGCTCAATTTTAGACGAAAAGTATATCTATTTCATAAAATGATCAGAGGGTTTTCAAGGTAATTTTGGAAGTCATTTTCTTTGGTTTGGCTGTCTATCCATAAATACCACCTAGAAATAAATCCTTTCTTGATTTCCTGTCGTTTATATAAGAGAATGGCTGGTCTAGCTTAGGGGGACTGAAACTGCCTAGGGAGGCAGTTTTACCCCTAAAATTTTCCAGAATGGAAAATTGGATAAATTTTGCCACCTTTACGGTGCATTTCAAGGAGGGGTCTTCGTGACCAATGTTCCATCACAAAGGCTATTTGATAGGACGACTGTCTTAAAGGTCCTGCGAAGTGAAGTCTTGATTTGTCATTCTAATGTGATCAGCACGAAAAATAGTACTTTAGGGCAGGCGTCAGCGCAATAGAGGAATAGGAGGCAAATAGGAACAACTACACTAAATCTGAGAAAAATGTTTACAAGTAATTTAGAAGAGCTGGCCCCTAGCTCACTGCAATATAAACAGAGTCGTAGAAAGATTTCAAATATAAAATAACTTCCATGTTCATACTAGCTCTAGTAAGCTATAATGAAGAAATTTCAGTCAAAAAGGGTAAGATTTACCTGCAAAAGCAAGTTGACCCAATC
The DNA here is from genome assembly GCA_004194395.1 of Aurelia aurita complex sp. Pacific. NCBI lineage: Eukaryota > Metazoa > Cnidaria > Scyphozoa > Semaeostomeae > Ulmaridae > Aurelia > Aurelia aurita complex sp. Pacific. The sequence goes on along the minus strand of REGL01000004.1, from coordinate 433,869 downwards.
CTTCAATGCATGCAGTGCTTCGCCCTTAATAACTCTCACTTTTGGCACCTCTCTTCGCAATGAAAAGCTGATGCTGCTGACTAAATCAGTCATGAAAATGTCCAATTCACTAAAATGAGAAAATCACAAAGAATTAAAAGATAACAATGGTTAAAACCCCAAGATTCATTGCCGTAAATCTGAAGCTTTTGCCTCATGGCGACGCTGAAGACAGAGTACATATAGCTGTTTATAAAGTCTTCCTGTGACACAAAATCTATCGCTTTGAAAAGCTAAATCATCACAAAATATCCTGAAAGATTTCAGTTGTCTGACACTCATCAGAGTATAAAATGTCAGATAAATTCTTAAAGATGAAAGGAGATGAATACGAATGCCGCCTCTGATGTCTCTGATTGCCCTACTTCAAAATACAGCTGAGTATAAAGTTCTCGTTTCATCTTTCGAATATAATCTAACGTTTTATACTCTGATATGAGTGCCAGAGGAAAAAGGCTTGCAGTATGTTTTGTGATTGTTTTGCTTTTCAAAGCAATCTTTAGATATGTTCTTTTGGATGGTGCAGCCTTGACATTTTCGATGCTATTGGAAGACACTTAGGGCCTGTTTACATGAGGAAAAACACTTCACCCGCTAGACTCGGGGCTGACAGGCGAGGTAAATTTCAGCCATTGTTTATATGAGGTATTTTACCTTACCTGTCAGCCCCGGGGCTGAGAGGCGAGTTTAGCTATTCTAAAAAAGAATATGAATCGAACGATATTTGATACACTTTGTAGAATTTTTGAAAGTGCAAAAAAGGAATAGAAGCCATAAAGCGCCTCAATCGAGCCTTTCGTATAAAATGTTTACAAATATCATGTCACTATACCGGTGGTGTTTCGTTTATATGGAAAAATTTCACCTCACCCAGGTGAGATTCCACCTCTAATGAGGCGATATCTCACTATACCGGTGGTGCTGCGCTTGTCATATATACGCGAAATGGAAAAGCAATGGGATTCTATAGGAAGGAAGAATCTCGCCTGTCAGCCCCGGGGCTGGCAGGTGAGGTGTTTTCCCCATATAAACAGGCCCTTAAAGCATGCTACACAACGGATCTCAGTAAATCATGACACTCGTTCATTGTTTTACAAGCATACATTTTGCAAACATTCAATCTTTTTTTTGGTTTAATGAAATTATTCTCCAACATGAAAAGAAACCAAACATTTCATAACATCAAGAATTTATCACAAAAAGCGAGCCTAACTTTATTCGCGGTTCTTTAGGAAATGATAATATTTGAATTAATTTTTAACGCATACCATCTGAAAGCAACCTATCTTCTTCATGATTATATCCAGGTTGGGCGTATTGACTGAATAATTTATGGCTTAATTGACGTTTTCGTAAGCATGGCTTATTTTGTTTCAGATACCAGAAAATGATAGGACATTTACATAAATTTTACCAATCTTTGTGATTGCTTATTTCATTATTCGTAATAAAGCATCTCATGGTATTAGATTTGCCTTTTTCTTACCATAGGGCACCATCTCAAATGTTTCTAGGCCTGAAATGTTTTGACGAAATCTGTTNAACGACTACCCCTGTAAGATGTTGAACTCCCACACAAACAATATCAAAAGAATAGGCCGAAAAGTGCCTTCTATACTAGAAAGAACGATATCAGCAAGCAAAATAAGCAAACGTCAATTCTTGTCTGACTGCTTCAAGAAAATAGATGCAAAAAGTGGCTCTTGATGAAAGATCAACTGCAACAGTGACACTGTAACAGTAAATGATTGCCAATTGCTTCCAAATTTGGAAGTGGCTAACCCTAATTATTATTATTATGCTCACTAAAATACCAACAAAATGATCGGAGGTTCCAATAGTGCTTCCAAACTTCGTATCGTCAGAGGGATGACAGATTGTGCTTTCAGGGGGTATATACTGTACATTACATTACATCAACTTAAATCTTGCCACTTTTTTCATATATTCATTTATAGTTGAGTTGCATTTTTCTGAAAAACCCTGTGTATAAAAGAGTTCTATAAGATGAGAGATATTTAAAATATAGCTACAAACGAAAGCTTGATTCTTCCAGTTCGCGTTAGCTCTGTATCGAGATATAAATTTGAATAAAACAAAAATAGGTGATTCATTAAACTTACGTGTTTCCTCCATTCTTATCAGTAGAGTTGCCTTTCTTTTTCTTGGGAGCTTTGCTGACTTCTGTAGTCTCTTTAAGAATTGGTTCTATTTTGTTCAAAGCCATCAAGAAGCCTTTTCTGGTCTTGTTGTTTCTGCAATTTTGGAAAGCGCATTTAAACTTTGCTATAATTACAGAATAAAAAGATTTAGTGTATGTACGTACAGCACAGTTAGACTTATTACCTGAGAGTCTCTCGTTTCCCTGTGCTCTTTGACTTGATGATGGCGCTTCGGTCAACAGAGACTCATTTCCCAACGCTTGTAGAAACGGAATATCTCCTTACTGATTCTACTAATAGACCATTTCGCTATTCTACACAAGGTTCGATTATGTGGCGTTGGAGCTTCTATCACTATTGTATATCTCCGTACCGATAAAGACCTTTTCGCTATTCTACAGCTCTATGGTTATAAGGCCCTCAGTGGAGCGACAACAACAACAACAATTCAACTCAATACGATGAGCGTAACTAGAGGGTCCTTATGTAGTGAGGTTACAGCACAGTCCCACATACAAACACAACCCCTTATAAATACAGAAAACAAAACACGACTTTCCTCTAAAATAATTGATGCAATAAAAGCTTACAGTTTTTATAACAATAACCAAAACAATTGCATTGTTGCTATAACAATAGTATATCGATTGATGACAACAGCTGAGATCTAAAACGGCACTTCTTTTACGTGGGATGATTTGAACATACTATAGCACCTCTTATCATTCTGTGAGAAGTAAAATTTAATCTCACTAGTATAACGGTATTAGCCAGGGCCATTCCATTCAATTTGATCCTCATAAGAGGATAGATAACACGTGCTGATACATGCAGTTGTCATTTCTGTAAGGCGGGACAATCGACAAAATTTTGATCACCATTTTTCATTTTTAGACGTTTCTGATGTCTTTTGAAGGGGTCTGCCCAAAAAATCACTTATAAATTCGGGAAAAACACCGATTTAAGCCAGGTAAATCTTTCAATCTAATTGAAGACATCAGCAATTAGAAATAACATTTGCCAATATCGTTGATATGATTTTTTTCCAAAACATGGTGTGTCTATTTTTCACTCATCAACTATAAAACCAAATTACATTCAACTTACTGGCTGACTTCCTTGAAAGATCCATTTCGATCTACAATAACCATCGAAGGATATTCTTCCACATGGTACTTCTCTATCAATTCAGTCTGCACGAAAAACAAACAAANCCTTATGTAGTGAGGTTACAGCACAGTCCCACATACAAACACAACCCCTTATAAATACAGAAAACAAAACACGACTTTCCTCTAAAATAATTGATGCAATAAAAGCTTACAGTTTTTATAACAATAACCAAAACAATTGCATTGTTGCTATAACAATAGTATATCGTTTGATTACAACAGCTGAGATCTAAAACGGCACTTCTTTTACGTGGGATGATTTTAACATACTATAGCACCTCTTATCATCCTGTGAGAAGTAAAATTTAATCTCACTAGTATAACGGTATTAGACAGGGCCATTCCATTCAATTTGATCCTCCTAAGAGGATAGATAACACGTGCTGATTGATACATGCAGTTGTCACTTCTGTAAGGCGGGACAATCGACAACATTTTGATCACCATTTTTCATTTTTAGACGCTTCTGTGGTCTTTTCAAAGGGTCTGCTCCAAAAATCACTCATAAATTCGGGGGAAAAGACCGATTTAAGCCAGGTAAATCTTTCGATCTAATTGAACACATCAGCAATTAGAAATAACATTTGCCCATATCGTTGATCTGATTTTTTCAAAAACATGGTGCGTTTATTTTTCACTCATCAACTATAAAACCAAATTACATTCAACTTACTGGCTGACTTCCTTGAAAGATCCATTTCGATCTACAATAACCATCGAAGGATATTCTTCCACATGGTACTTCTCTATCAATTCAGTCTGCACGAAAAACAAACAAAACATTTCAAAGCACTGCTTGTTGTATCGATTGAGTATTATCAATAGACTTTGAAGATGCAGGTAAGGATATGTTTAAGGATCACAAAAAATCTACATCAAATTCTAGCCTTACTAAGGCCCAGTTTAAACATCGTTTTTTGCCGAGTCGAATTCAATAGATGCTGCTAAAACTTCTAAGTGTCAATTAAACTCGACATAAAATAGATGTTTAAATCACCTGCCGTTTTGATTAGATAAAACGGCAGGAGTTCACTAGCTCTGTCGTAACAAGCAGCAGAAAAGCGACTTGATTTAAACATCGTATTTCTGCCACGTTTAATTAATCAATTCTAGGCCATGGTCCGCAGTTTCTACGTGTGATTAGACACTGCGTTTGTGCATTTTGAAAAATGGCCATTTTAACCATTTCAATTTCAATCCGACACAGCAAAGAAATGCTGTCTAACTCAGATTTTTAGACACAGCAGATTCTGCCGCTTTTAATACAGCTAGGCCAATGCGATCTTAAAGATGCCACTGAGGGTATTTCCGAGGCTTGCAAAAGCCTAAAGTAGAGTATATTTTTAAAAATAGATCCTAAAGATAGCGCTATGGGTCTTTCCACGAATCACAGAAATCTGTATCAGACTATCAACAAGAAAGAGCCCTGAAAATACAGCCATGAATTTGTCAAACAAGGATCTCTGCAATTTCTGTCAAACTTCTGTTCCCACGTGAAGTTACTTGGGAAACATTCGAAGACTTGTAAAAGAAAAAAGCCTTTGGAAAACAAGAATAACTCCGTTACCCAATACATCGTGGCAAGCTGAGATCATTTCTCCTTCGATTGTCATTTCATGCAGTGGCATAGCCTTTGGTTCAACTGGCAGATACTTACATTCTTATTTGCTATCATTCGGATGGATAAAAGTGTGGCTTAATAAAATGATACCAACCTGAGTTTCAAGAACTCTTTTGACCTTGAGCTTCTTACATCCTGACGTATCTAAAATAAGCTAGGAGAGAAAAACAATATATCTGGGTAAAATCACTTGACTGGTTCAGAATTTGCAAATTTGGATCTTTTAGGTCTTCCAGATTTGAAGCATACTGCAAAAAAGCATAGATGATTTAACCGACTACAATTTTCCTGTATAAAAGGCTTCTACCTTGGTCAAGAATGCACTATCATTGGAGACTTTAACGATAAAGGCAAATCTCAAGACTTTGGTTGTTGGTTTGAACAATACTTGCAATGATATTTAAAAACTATGACTCAAAATAAGGTTTCAATATGCTACAAACGTTTCATCATGTTCAAAGATCAAAGGATCATTGACATAACAGATCAAAATTTATGAACAGACTTTGTAATTGAGATTTGGGATACTCAAACAGGATGAGTCCTTTGGTTAACCAGGTGGCAGGTACTTTCAACAAATTGTTTCAACTATCAACAAAATTCTATCAGGGAGATGTAGCTTACAGTAAAGCAAATAGTAAGATCAAAGATATTTGGTAAATATTTAGCAAATAATGTTTAATTCTGTTTACAGCTATAGAGAGGTAAATGCGACCTTTTCCTTTCGCCTTAACCCAAGCATACATAGTTTTGTCTGTCATACCTCCTTGCCAATAAAAGATTCTTCCTCTTCAAATACTAGTACAAGTATTTTTGCCTCTGTCCGCTTTGAAGTGAAACTCTCAATTGCATGAATACTAAAATGAGAAGTTTTTATAACGAATATCTTTTTGTAAGACAGAGTAGAATCTGTGTTAAATGACGTCATCAAGCAATCTGATCTGATATAAGGAAGTGTTTGGATGCATAAGCTTTTTGGAATGATAAATCAAGAGAAAATATGAAGTCTTGTCTAATTTCGGGATCTGTTGCAGGGAGCCAGGGGAGCTCAAAGTTAAGCATTTTCGTGGAGTTTCTGCTCTGTCTATTTGTAATGGAACAACCCAAAAAGCCATTCTTGATTAAAAATATTGAAAGAAACTTGTAATACCTTGCAGTTAACGTTGTCCCAAGCAATTAACAAATGAGTGAGAAAAACATATCAATTGTTTTATAGTTGTAAAGGAAAGGCTATCCAACCAATTTTCGTGAAATCTTAAATCCATCATGTTAGCTTGGCATCTTCAACTTAATTCTCAAGATTTTTCCTACAATTTAAGGTGCATTGTTTCCTTCTGACGTCAGGAATTTCAGCCAAAAGTTGTATTTCTCAATTTCCCCCAAAAAATGTACTATAATTGTGTTTTTGTTTACTTGCCATTTGTTTTAAATGCTCGCACTTAAATTGTTTATTATCGTCTACATAGTTAGCAAAAATGTAAACTATGAATTATAGATACTGAGCATTGATTGCAAGAGCATAATTACAATTCAGCAGTTTCGGTATCACCAGAAAGGCAATGACTAAGCTAAAAAAAATATTACTCTATTGAGCAAATGGTTGAAAACTGGATTAAATTGAGCAAAATATTAATAACCTTGGCCTACTTTTCAGGAAACCTTTATTTGAGATTAAGATTGTCCATTGCAACTTAAGGAACAAATTCTTAAAATCAATAAACTCTCAACCGGAGTTGTAATTTTTCAAATCGATTTCACAAGTCTTGCTGTATGATTTGTCAAAAAATAGATATACAGGTGTCCCAAAAAAATGATACGGATTTGGCTGATTCCAGTGATGTGAAGTTAGCTTTAATCAATGGGTAATCACTCTCAAAATGTTCCTCGATAGTTAACTTGAACATACGGGGTGTCCCAAAAAAATTGTGCCCCGTTTGTCTGAAGATTGTGACAAAATGGCAAAAGATTCTCGACAAACTTTTGCATGATGGTGCTCTTGAGATGTTCAATTGAAGTTTGCCACCATCCCCGTAAAAATCCGTTGAAAAATGATGGAGCTATGACCTTCAGAAGACCAAATTTGCCTGACGACCGAAACCAGCAGTCGGCCATTTTGCCTTACTATTTTGCAGTGATAAGTATCTCCACGTGAGGCAAGAAATAATTTCTGTGAGGTCAGAAATAGTTGAACTCTCCGAGGATTATCGGAATTTTCACGAGAGCTATGACATTGGAGGCTGCTGTTTCATTCTCATTCCATAAAGCTATTTATCGCTGCAAAACAGTAAGACAAAATGGCCGACCGCTGGTTTCAGTGACCGGGCAAATTTGGACTCCTGAAGGTCATAGCTCCATCATTTTTGAACGGATTTTTATGGGGATGTTTGCAAACTTTAATTGAACATCTCAAGAGCACCATCATGCAAAAGTTTGGTGAGAATCTTTTGCCGTTTTGTCGCAATCTTCAGACAAACGGGGCACAATTTTTTGGGACACCCTGTAGATACCTTGTTTGTTGGTATTGGTGCTTTGAGAGCAGAAATATCTATCTTAAAAGCTCAAATTTGCGTCCTCTTCCAAACCAGAGCTTTGGCCTTTTGGCCAAAGCAAATTCCTGAAGCACATCGAAATTTAGAACTGAAATTAATGAAAAATTAAGAAACTTCCCAATGGGTGACTGGAGGGTGACTGCTGGAAAACAGAATAACACTCTTATCAAATTTTATCATGGCTATCGTTGATTTATACGCTGTGCCTTAAGAAATTGCTTGGGCCAAAAGGCTAAAGCTCTGGTTTGCAGGAAGAGGCAAATTTGGGCTTTCAAGATTAACATGTCTGCTCTCAAAGTACCAATATCAACAAATGAGGTATCTATGTTCAAGTTAACTATTGAGGAACATTTTTAGATTGATTAGACATTGATTGAAGCTAAATTCACAGCGCTGGAGTCAACCAAATCCGTTTAAATTTTTTGGGACACCCTGTATTTTTCTGACTCGCCCTGGTCCATGAATTATGCTTGGTAAGTCTGACCCTAACTACCATCCAAAACTGGATTTCGATTTCCTATTTCATTAGAAGATACAGTATATATGGCCAGTAATGATTTTTGAAACATAGTGGTAATTACAAGTGACTTACTCTGCTGGCTGGAATTCAGGACGTTGATCAAGCTTTTCTTGTTTTTCAATAAATTTAATCAGAGCATGACGTATCGTTTTCTCCGTTTTTTGACCTATAATAAAAGAAGATGAAATAAACTTACTGATTCAAATGAAACTAAGAATTAGTGCAATTAGCCATCAAAAAATAAAAGCATCCTTAATTAATGGATTAATTTTGAGATCTATAAAGTTTATGGTACAATGCAAAAAACCAACTGAAATGTTGAGGCTGACAAGAACAACTCAGATTCTCAATAGCTCAACTACATTTTACTTTACTAGGATACAGGATAATTTGGAGATCAGGTGACAGCATTTTCCTCATCAAAATCCAAAATATATTACGACAAGTTTCATTTAGAATAAATTTCTCTCCACATCATTTACACTGATTTAACAATTACTAATGATTGTTCAAAAGCTTAATATTTTGGAGGCACAGGCAAGTTGGTAAGACCAACTTAACATAATCAAGCAGCATCTCTAAGGAGAGCTTAATGGCATTCAATTAAACAGAGAAAATTTGTTTCAATAATTAGTTTCTAGCTAGAGAACTTTTTGCAGTCACCAAGTACACAGTAAACCTATTGAAGCAACGCACTGTTACCTTTGAAGTTAACACCAGTATCTGATTCATTTTCTAACTTTGCATTGAAAAACTGTTGATAGAAAAATAAAAATGATTTTATCAGTACTGTCCAATCAAAACTATCTTGCTCATTAATTCTTTATCAATTATATATTTACAATTCTCGTTCCCTGGTGTCAAACAAGATAAATTGTGAATTGTTCCATCAAGCAACAATGGAAAAGCTGTCGCTATGGTGCAGCTTCTTCCTTAAACAGCAAACTGAGGTCCAGAACAAACAACCTTGCTTATTCTTGACACACTCATATTATATGCACCAATTTGATCAGAGAACGTTTTGTTATGATGGTGTCAAAGAGTACATTACACTGCCAAGTCATGTCAAAAATGCCTCTTCTTATGGACAATTTACATTGAAACTAAACATAGAACTACAGTAGGTTATTGACAAATTTTAAAAGAAACACTTTCAGGTTAAGATATCAATTTGAAGCAATTTTTAACTTTTTAATTATGAAATTGTAATATTTCCTTTTGACTATGAAAAACCTTTGTACCAAGGGTTAGTGTGCTTACATACATACGTACATAGCCCATATTCAAATTTTAGGATTTTGTAAAAATGCTTTGAAGAATAAAGAAACCATGCTAAAAAGTTGTGTATATTGCTACACTTGCAACAACAAAAATGAAGATTTTCCTATGAAAAAGTACAGTATAAAGAGTGAAGAACTGAAATCAGAGCTTTTCCATAGCAGCCATTCAAATAGGCAAAAGGTAAATGAAACACCTTTTCAATTCTAGAATAAGTAAATACAGCAAAGATACAAGCTAAATAAAACATAAATGCTAGACCTACAACCCCGGGGGGGGTGGTACTCCCATTATGGCCTAACAGGGGGCTCCAGTTGGTTTGAGGGTCTGATGGAATGGCTACCAAATGGCCCTTTTTGTCAAACTCATACTATCAATTGGGGGTATTCCAAGATTCTTGACCAGTTATAAGATTTCAACTCATAGGCTCCTCCGCATGGCAATATGGTCGTTGAAGCAATAATTATCATTGAATTTTAAAGTTTTCTTGCTTTGTTCAATCAGTTTTTACAACAGAAAATTTTGAAAAACTGCAGAAAAATTTCGCTACCAGATGCTACCAAATGGCCCAATTTTAGGTCCACAAACTACCATTTGGGGGTGTCTGTAAAAAGGTACTACCATTTGAGGGTATTTTTCAAGATTTTTGCTTTGGCCCTCTTTAACCCTGACTGGACCCCCCAGTCAGGCCACAATGGGAGTACCCCCCAGGCCTACACCACATTCTTATCTGCATTTGCTTACCTTGACAGTTGGGAAAGATTGTATCTCATAAGCTCTGCAAGTATCAAGATTTTTGTCCTCAGCACAATCGATCACACCAGCTTTCACTACCTTGTCCCAAGCTACGAATAGGATGAAAGTGACGACACTAGTTGACATATCAAAGGAGGTAGACATGAGTAATATGCAGAATCCTGTACAAAAATACAAGGCTAAACTTGGCCTTGTACAGGCCAAGTTTTAGCCTTGTAGAGGGGATTATGACCTTGGAAGAAAATTACAAGGCTATCAGTAAGATTCCAAGCTGCAACCAGTCTAACACAAGGTTTCCACAAGGCTTAAGGCTAATTAGCATTATTCAAGCCATTTACACGGTTACAGCAAGGCTATTCCAGGCTATAACAAGGTTACAAGGCCATAACTACAAGGCTTGTACATGGCTATCACATGGCCTTGTATTTTCGTACAGGATGTCCCTAACAAATTTTTGACATTTGGTAAATATTGAAAAATAACAGCAGCATGAACAAACCTATGGGAAGATAACCCTGTCTCTAAGATTTTGAAGTAATTTTAGATACAAGAATCTCACAGATCTGCTGAATATTCACTTCACTGAGTTACGAGCTTTCAAAGATCAAATTTATGCCACAGCTGAAACCAGAGACCCCTAGATTTATACTTGTACGGCAAAAAGCTTCAAAATCCTGTTAAAAATAGGTTATCCAATCTCATACCTCTCGTTAGTGAACCAAACAGAACTATTGCCCCGCTGAGTTTAAACCTGTACTTTATCGTAGATATGTAGATGATACTATTGTTTATTTAGGGACAGGGACCATATTGCTATGTTCTTAGAGTATATTAATTGTCAGCACCCTAACATCAATTTCACCACTGAAATTGAGTCGGAAAACTCTTTACCCTTTTTGGATGTTCTCGTTACCCGTGAAGGGAATAATTTCATCACTAGTCTATACAGGAAAGAGACATTTACTGGCCTTTATACGGATTTTGCCAGCCTTGCTCCCGATAAATACAAGAATAATCTGATTAGCGTTTTGATTTATCGAGCCTTTCATATATGCTCATCATATAAGAACTTTCACGATGAAATTGTTCGAATAAAGGAGATCTTATCTAAAAATAGTTTTCCAAGGGCGCTGACAGATCGTATTATTAAATCCTTCCTGGATAAAAGGTTCGCACCCAGAGCCCCTGCCCTAGCAGAAGCCAAAACGGCCCTATTGTTTTGCATACCATATCTTGGCAGGTACAGTTTACAGATGAAAACTAGAATTTGTAGATTAATTAAGCAATGTTATCCGGGTATTCAACTTAAGGTTATCTTTCGATCTTCAAAACGCATCCAGTCTTTTTTTCCATTTAAAGACCGCTTTCCAACTCTCATTCGCTCCTCTGTTGTTTACAAATTTAAGTGTCCTGGCTGCCATGCCTTGTACTTTGGAAAAACAACCCGTAACTTGATTACACGCTGCAGGGAGCACTTGGGAATAAATAAGGCAGGTCAGAAAATAAAAGTAAGTCCCTCAGCCATCTGGGACCACATTAACCAATCAGGTCACGCCGCGTCGGTGGAAGATTTCTCAGTTTTGGACAGAGCTAATAATGATTTTGATTTGCTCATTCATGAAAGTTTATTAATTTTGCGCGATCGTCCGTCACTTAACTCTCAGCAATCTTCTATTCCCTTAGCTCTGTTTTAGGTATTGTCCTCCGGGCTTACCTCATTATTTATTTTTCACGTAGGATTTGTAAACAACGCATTTTTGGTAGTTTATTGTCTTTATGGATATAAATTTAGCCTCGTGCTTTAGGAAACTTGGTATTTTGATGATGAAGCACAGCTTTGCTTCGAAACGTCAATAATTCAACATGGCCTAGTCTTTTAATTAACTTCTCGGATTTGTTACACATGGATTTGTCGTAATTATTAACTTGGATTGTCTTGGAATGAAATAATATAAACAATGAAAATGATTATCGTCGCAATTCTTGCTCTTCGCTAACTATTGGCTAGCAATGCATATTCCAAAAAGGTTAATTGACGAGAGAATAAATCATCTTAAAACTTTGCTCACCAGAATTCCTCAAAGCATCCATACACTTAAAGTTAAGTTACAGAAAATATTTTCAAATCCCATTTGGTTTGCTCTGAAACAAACGAGAAACAAAGAAATGATAGTCCATGCTACTTTTACCACAAATGCTATTTAGAGGCCTCTGGTCTCAGCTTTGGCACAGACCTGAACTGCAAAACTCGTATCTCCATGAATATTCAACAGATTTGCAATATCCTGGTGTCTAAAATTAATTCAAAATCATGTAAAGTAGGAACAGGATTATCTTACTATTGGAGCCCTTTCATTATATTGCTATTTTGTATATTCAATCAAATGGTGAACTATTTTTGGGGACACCCTGTAGACTGACAAGCTTGTTGATATAATCTGATGGCAGTGTCATATCTATTATTCTGGTTTACTCAAAGAGAGCCCCCTTAGATACCGGGTGCGCCAAAATAAATACTATACACCTTTGACAGGACACAATAAATTGTATACTGGACTCATATTGAAGATCTATGAGCTTCTCTTTGGCTAAATTTCTCAATTAAATGCCAGCATTTGTTGCACATCTTTTAATCTTCTATTTATGGAGCTATAAGTGAGTTTCTTAAAATTTTTGATTTCAAAAACACTGAAAACGGTCAAAAAACATTGATCAAATTTTCTAAAGACGCAACATGAATGGACAAAGAGAGAACGTTTTCGTGATGATTTGGGAATTTAGAAATTGTTCAACTATGAGCCAATGCACGAGAGTTGGTTTAGTTCCAAGTTGGATTGGAAGGAATGTAAAAATACTTAGGTACAAATAAATTTATTTCCTCTTAAAGTTTCATTGCATTTTTGCTTTGGTGCAGGTTGCATTCCAGTGTCAAGGGGGTTAAGAAGACAAACAGGGAAGTGTTGTGAGGCCAGCAAACATGGATTCTTGTTGAATTTTTGATTTTGTGATGGCTTTTGGAGCAGCGCTTTATTGCAACTATTACATAATTTTGCAACAGGCCAATTTTTGAAATAATGCTCGTGCAGAAGTTTGCACTGATCAATTTCTAAATCCCCAAATTACCCCAAAAACGTTTTCTCATTGTCCATTCATGTTGAGTCTTTAGAAAATTTGATTGAGGTTTTTTGATCTATTTCAGTGTTTTCGAAAACCAAAACTTTAAGAAACTCGCTTCTAGCTTTAAAAGCTGAAAAAGAAAAATTTGCAAAAAAATTCTAGAATTTACTTCAGGCTTCCTGCTAAATATTAAGTTATAAATCTTCAAAATCGGTCCCGTGTACGATTTACCATGGCCTGCCAAAAGTACATAGTTTATTTCGGAGCACCCGGTAGTAGAAACTTAACAAAGTGCAGCTTCTGCAAGTAAGAATAGGGCAAAGCACGGCATCTGCAAAGGAGCAATGAGAAATGTGAATGATGCACGTTTTATGGAGGGGAACAGGAAAGATCATAGGAGAAATTGCTGTTTCCTGCCTCCTCCTTGAAACATGGACTGCGCCAAAAATGGGTAAAATGGGTAAGGCAAAAAGGTGAAAAAATCTTATACAAAAAATTTCAGATAACGATTTCTCTAGCTACAGTACAACAGTTAGAACTTAGCCTCCTTCAAGCCTTGGTTGGAAACTTTGGAAAATTGCTAAATATAAGTTGGAAAATTTAGTGCAGAATTTATAGTGAACGATGAAGAAGAGGGACAACATCCTCAGAGAGCAGACATCGAGTTGATCTTTGCGCTTTTCTTTCCATTTATTCAGCTATCTGCTAACTAGTTTCGCCCTCTAGGGCATCTTCAGAGCAACACTTTAGTGCAGAATTTAGATACATCAAAGGAAAAACAGTTTGTCATTGCTTTGAATACAAATAGACTTTGGTGTGTATTTTACGAAGAGTCCAGTCTGGCTGGAAGTTTTGAATGTTCGTTGAACAGTCCATGATCTACCATCTCTTTGGCAATCAAAATTACCCATTTTACCCCTAGAAGGTGAAGGTGAAGTTGAGTTTTTCAGCACCAAGTGCTGGGATCGCAGAAATAGAGCAGACCTAATCGAGTCCGCGACCCCTTGTCATGACGCTCCAGTGGTGGGGTCCTACCGGGTATCGAACCCACTCCGCCTGACTGTTCTGGCTGCAATGTCAGAGGATTACACCACTGCGCCACAACACCTTCAATGACTAATTGTCTCAGTTTTCTGCATTCAATTGAATGATGGTTATGGCTTCAAACTGAGATTCATGACAATATAGCTTTAAAACACGTAGACTAATTAGGCCAAATGTGCCGCGTTTATGGTGCATCCAATCAGATCATTGCTTTCCTAAATGGTCAGACCATGTGCCTATTCTCAGCGTTTGATTGAATGATTAGGACAGTGTGCGACGTTTCAAAGCAAAGCGACGTTTGAAGTGACGCTCAGTTTTTGGTTTGAGCTTCAAAAATTAGATTAAACAATCAATTTTTCTTTAGTATTTTCGTACAACTTAGTCCGTGTTCAGAATCTATTTGGTTGCGAGTCCTTACAGAGTGAAAATAAAAAAAATTCAGGTTAAAAACATTGATGGAATACGAATCACATCATCTGGTCAGTCTATCTTACCCCCAGCATACCGAGCCTTCCCATTTACAGTCATATTACCCCTGCAGAGAGAGACCCTACTACTTAAATCTGGAAACCCTGTTCTACACTCTATGCCCTATTTGTTGGCAAGCTGATCCTTGTTTGTTTGGATGGCAGATATGGACTTTGTGATGTTCTCTCTGAGAAGCTGATGGGAAACCGAAAGGACAACAGACAATAGAAGGGTAGTCTAACCAAAAAAAACTGCATACATGCAACAGGAAAACCAAGATGAGAAACACCACACAGGTGCAGCAGCTGCAACCAAGATAAGGAAGGCATAGGAATCTACGCCACCAGATTGCATTCTTTGCAGTGATCTCCCCCCCCCCCCGTGCCACTTTGACTGCTTCCAGTTGCACCCAGCCCCATACTCTGTGGAAGGCGCCACCCACAATAGATTAGTTCATTATTTCCTACGTAATCTTGGTAACCCCAACCTTCAGATGCATCAGGATATACTTTAGAAGGAGCTCCCCGCACCAAAATCAAAGAATGCAAACTGGCTACGTCATTGACTGTTGGCCACCAATCCTTTACTTAGGCTTAGAGTAGTTTCGGGTATTATGGAACACTTAACGGAAAAAAATTAATTGTGAACATAATTCATGACACATTTGGCCACACTTGGTATTAGCAATTAGACTGAAGCATGCTCTAATGTTTCATCAGTATGCCCTGATTCTGAAACGTTGGTTGTTGATAAACAAGACAAAAAAATGAACACGGGTTGAGTGGGGCATTATGGAACACTGTCGGGTATTTTGGAACTAAGCTATTTCTATTGTTTGTATACTGGTTAATGTTTGAGATATCTCGAGAAAATGGCAGCCAGAAATCACTTTCGTCTGATGTCCTTCATTATCTGCGATCTGGAGAGGAGAGTACACAAAATGCTACAGCGGCCTAACATCGATCAAAATATGACAGAAGAGGTATGAAGACTTGAACCAAATGAAAATAACAAGTTTCTTTCTCATCCCGGGGCTGCTAAACTTCATTTACTGAATAATGTCCCAAAATACCCGACATCCCATAATACCCGAAACCACTCTAGGCAACAGGTCAATAAACGGCCTAAATAAAAAAATTTGATTTCACTATTTCACATCACTTCATACTTTCTTTACGCAAACAATATAGAGATACTGCTAATCAAAATACTTTACTGGGTCTAACACATTCTTTCGGTCATTCAAAAGAATAATAATCTTCATATTTATCATAAAAATACCTTGAATTTGCTTTGCAAATCTTCTCCAGGTTGGAGCGAATGCATGACAATGTCCACACCAACTTGAATAAAACTCGACAACCCAAACACGGCTACTCTTGTAAATCTTGTGCTTGATTGTACTATTATCTAGAATCTCCATCGGATCGTCTTTTGAATATAAACTACAGCTAATTCCATGGAAACTGGAAAATGTTACGAAGAATGTAAACGCGAAAATTATAGTAGTGTCCGCCGCCATTTTTGTTTTCTTGATAATGATATCTTTTGTGAATGTCATTTCTTTCTGGTAGGTACTTACCACAAAAATGATCTCGTGTTTGTGTTTCCAAATAAGATTGCCATCACAAAATTTTGCTGCGGAAAAATCAAAGAGCCTTTCTCTCTTTCAATATTCAACGATCAGTAGTACAATAGTCAATTTGGTAACAACATATGCAATAAGAAACATATAATGTATTCACCGATTGAACTCGTGTTTTTTGTGTCACTTCTTCTGTGCAAGGTGTTTTGTTATCGCCACCAGAACACATTGCACAGAAGGATTGACACAAAAAACACACGTTCGGTCGGTGAGTACATTATATGTTTCTTATTGCGTATGTTAACAATTAGTCGTTGAAAACAAATTACATATCGTTTGTAACTATGTTTATTGTAATTGTTTTGATCTGTTATGTTTAGTTAGTATCTCGTCTAGCTGTTGAACTATATAACAGTAGTGTTATGGCAGGTTATTTGAGATTTAAAGGCACACTGTCGTGGCACTGATTGGATGAATAAGACAATATTAAAGAATAGAATTAGGCAGGCTTCAGTAATTTCGCTGTACACTGAAATTCACGAAGAGCATAGCGATTAGACTCCCTTTATTCTTGAAACAAAGTATGATCTAAGAGCATAAATGCTTTATAATTATCCAGTGGCCAGGTCTTTTGTTAGGGATTTCAACATCACAACCAGCCAATTACAGCCACGACAGTGTGCCTTTAAATTGAAATTGAGATGGAAATATACCAATGGGTGTTTTTAAGAAATACAGTATTGAAGTGACCGAGATTTCAGGGGGATTTCACTGATGCAAGAACTTTTGTCACAACCATTTTTTGAAGACTACAGCTCTCATTTTACAGGTTTTTGATAAAAATAGCTTCTGTTGAAATATCGAATTTTCTTTAGAACCGATCCAATCTCTGCATTGTCCTTAAACAAGCAGTTATTTGCTTCTGAAGTTACTCCAAGGCCCCCATTGTTTGCTTTTTTACGAAGAATTAATTGCTAACATTTGTAAGACAAATGTAATGCATTACAATCACAACCATATTCAAATAATCAATTGAACAGTATCGTTTGCTAAGTATTTCATTCATCAAATATTCCTTTCTAAAGGCACTCATTAATAAACGACGTTTTAATAGTATCTAAATATGTTTCCAAGAAGAGGTAAAGGAAATTTAAGTGGCAAAACTGTCCAGAAGCTATATTTTACAACATTCTTTGAGATAACTAACAAGGAGATGGCTTTTTTGGCTGAGTTGTTGTTCATTTATTTTACATCGATTATTTACATCTGGCTTACTAGAAGACAATGCTATATGTACAAGCAAACTAATCCAAATCGATAAAAAACTGAACAGATAAATAAATTGTGCTAATTAGATAAATGTACATGAATAAATATTTTTACATTGCTTTACTAATCAATAAGAATGCATGAAAACTAACTTTCGGAGACATACTGGCGAGCTGGCAAGCATTGCATTTACAGTTTTTTGGGCCATTCCACATTTTTATCATACGTTTGAAACTACTTAATTTTTCGGCGGATTTTATTTCTTTCGGCAGTCCATTCCAGATTTGAGGTGCCAATGATCTCAGGAACAACTGAGGAAGAGGTTATCATTGAAGCTAAAACATAACAGACAGGAACGTAGGAAGCATCTCAAACTTGGAGGGGCACGACACTTCAAGGGCACCTTTTTCATTACCCTGACAGGGCACTTCCTGAAAAAAGGGCACTTCTTTGTTTATTGCAAAATCTTGGGGGGCACGTGCCCCAAATATTTGGGGCAATCAATCTGTGCCCCCTTTACTTAGGCCCATGTGCCCATTGACTGAAGGATTGTTTTCATCTGCCTGCCTTAGCTTTGCTCGTCTTCTTGGATCAACTTATGGACCATGGCATTTTTCAAATGTTATTATGAGGAAGACTTCAGCTCGCCCCAGACTACTTGAGCTTTTGAGCAAACTGAGAGATGACACCAGTCGACATCAATTCGAACCATTGAACTGGCGATACATGACCGATTTCACGTTTACTCCTCAAATTTGAGCACGTTTCTGGCAGGTATAAACACCAATCTTGTAACGCTTTCCAGGGATGGCGCCAGCGGGGGTGCTAGGGGGGCAGGAGCCCCCCCCCAAAATTTCACTCAGCCCCCCCCATCGGCACTTAAATTTTCGACAATTTCTACACACTGTCGGCATTTTCATAACCTAAACCTCCAGATTTCTTTGCTGCGTTGTCATCTCAGTGAACTTGAATTGAACTCGTTCAGAAAAAATTTCTCACTGTCGGCACTCTGGCAGTATTTGCCCCCCTAGCATTTCTTCCCTGGCGCCATCTCTGACGCTTTCCCGATGATTTCTAATTACTGTGCTTTACCTTGTAATTTGAAATGAGCAAAATTATCAACCAAGTAGAGATTCCCAAATTCTCGCAAGGAAACTTTCAGGGTAATTTATTGGCGTAGTCAAGCTATGAGTAGTTACTTCGTTACTCTCACACTTGCAAAAATTGGTCTAAAACTGAATAGAAAAATGTAATAAAACTCTCTGGGTATACCTTTATGCCCCCAAGTCTGAACATTTTCAACTTTCACAGCACCACAATTTTCTGTCTGGCTCTGCCACTGAAGGACACGTACTTTTTTACAAGAAACTAAGAATTACTTAGGGCCGGTACTGAAACTGAACGTGAACGTTTCTTGAAATTATCACACTTTCACAACTCACAGTTTCTTACGAGTTTCTTAAAGGTTCCATAACAATCTTCAAGTTCTCTACCTGTCTGTCCCCTCGTGAACATTTCAAAACATTGGTCTATTCAAGCCTTTCCAATGCTTAGACTTCAGAATTTATTATAGGTATGACATGGCTGGTGTAGAAGAACAATTCTTGCAAAAAAACCTGTTCACTCCGCAAGAAATTATTGCAAAAAAATACCAACTGCCCCGTCACCTGTTCCATAAAAATGTATCTGTCCCGTATTCATGAAGAACATGTTGTGTATAATGGTACCACCGATAAATTAGCCAAAGACGATAACAAAGTCAGTTCTTGCGTCCTTACGAGTCTCTTTCAACGAAAAGATTGACTTTGAAGATGAGAAGTATGACTGATGAATCATTCTTGCAAGCAACTACAAGGAAATTTTGGGTCATATACACATCCTTCTTAGCATTTTCTCACCTTGTATGATTGGGATTTACAACCTGGTCCTCATGATCAACAGTTTTATATTTCAAACCTCATTTTGAGCTTATAAAAAGTTACTGCCCTGCCCTGTACATATTTGCGTCATAAAAAGTGTTGACCCTGTTCTGTGCAAACTGAAAAAAGTAGTTCTGTCATGTTTTGTACCGGCCATGCTATAAAATAAAGTTTGCACTGTCCCTTACCCTAGCACCTTCCGATTGAGGGACCGTTCATTATTTATTATTATTATTATTATTATTATTGTTATTATTATTATTATTATTATTATTATTATCATCGATTTATTCACAGTAGGTAAGCATACAAATGCAATGCCTGCCAAAAGTCCTTGGAACACATAGGCCATTTCTTGACAATCCGCAGTTCTAACCATAGCGATTAGGCTTAAACACCCCCTCCCCCCAAAGCAATGTTGATTTGCAATAAGGTCCCAGCATTTCATCACAGTCGCGAACCGTGCTGCCATCCCCATTTTATCATCACAAAAAAAATTGTTCTGAGGGGGAGAGGCAGACTGATTACAAGTTCGTAGTTATCGCTATTGATAGACTGATAAAGTGCCGTCATCCAATTCAATGAACGAAGCGGAAATTGGGACTGAAGTAGTTAGTCCAGGGGAGAGGGGGAAATCGCAAAAAGGCAAAAATAGCAAAGGTGTTCCAAGAATTTTGGCAGGCATTGTAGCTTTAATAAAGGCTAATTCACGCCTGTTGCAAAAAGTCAGAAAGTTTCAGTGCCCTAGACTTCCTCATTGTCAGAAAAATTCTGCTAGAAGGGGGGCACCAAAATANATGTTAACAATTAGTCGTTGAAAACAAATTACATATCGTTTGTAACTATGTTTATTGTAATTGTTTTGATCTGTTATGTTTAGTTAGTATCTCGTCTAGCTGTTGAACTATATAACAGTAGTGTTATGGCAGGTTATTTGAGATTTAAATTGAAATTGAGATTGAAATATACCAATGGGTGTTTTTAAGAAATACAGTATTGAAGTGACCGAGATTTCAGGGGGATTTCACTGATGCAAGAACTTTTGTCACAACCATTTTTTGAAGACTACAGCTCTCATTTTACAGGTTTTTGATAAAAATAGCTTCTGTTGAAATATCGAATTTTCTTTAGAACCGATCCAATCTCTGCATTGTCCTTAAACAAGCAGTTATTTGCTTCTGAAGTTACTCCAAGGCCCCCATTGTTTGCTTTTTTACGAAGAATTAATTGCTAACATTTGTAAGACAAATGTAATGCATTACAATCACAACCATATTCAAATAATCAATTGAACAGTATCGTTTGCTAAGTATTTCATTCATCAAATATTCCTTTCTAAAGGCACTCATTAATAAACGACGTTTTAATAGTATCTAAATATGTTTCCAAGAAGAGGTAAAGGAAATTTAAGTGGCAAAACTGTCCAGAAGCTATATTTTACAACATTCTTTGAGATAACTAACAAGGAGATGGCTTTTTTGGCTGAGTTGTTGTTCATTTATTTTACATCGATTATTTACATCTGGCTTACTAGAAGACAATGCTATATGTACAAGCAAACTAATCCAAATCGATAAAAAACTGAACAGATAAATAAATTGTGCTAATTAGATAAATGTACATGAATAAATATTTTTACATTGCTTTACTAATCAATAAGAATGCATGAAAACTAACTTTCGGAGACATACTGGCGAGCTGGCAAGCATTGCATTTACAGTTTTTTGGGCCATTCCACATTTTTATCATACGTTTGAAACTACTTAATTTTTCGGCGGATTTTATTTCTTTCGGCAGTCCATTCCAGATTTGAGGTGCCAATGATCTCAGGAACAACTGAGGAAGAGGTTATCATTGAAGCTAAAACATAACAGACAGGAACGTAGGAAGCATCTCAAACTTGGAGGGGCACGACACTTCAAGGGCACCTTTTTCATTACCCTGACAGGGCACTTCCTGAAAAAAGGGCACTTCTTTGTTTATTGCAAAATCTTGGGGGGCACGTGCCCCAAATATTTGGGGCAATCAATCTGTGCCCCCTTTACTTAGGCCCATGTGCCCATTGACTGAAGGATTGTTTTCATCTGCCTGCCTTAGCTTTGCTCGTCTTCTTGGATCAACTTATGGACCATGGCATTTTTCAAATGTTATTATGAGGAAGACTTCAGCTCGCCCCAGACTACTTGAGCTTTTGAGCAAACTGAGAGATGACACCAGTCGACATCAATTCGAACCATTGAACTGGCGATACATGACCGATTTCACGTTTACTCCTCAAATTTGAGCACGTTTCTGGCAGGTATAAACACCAATCTTGTAACGCTTTCCAGGGATGGCGCCAGCGGGGGTGCTAGGGGGGCAGGAGCCCCCCCCCAAAATTTCACTCAGCCCCCCCCATCGGCACTTAAATTTTCGACAATTTCTACACACTGTCGGCATTTTCATAACCTAAACCTCCAGATTTCTTTGCTGCGTTGTCATCTCAGTGAACTTGAATTGAACTCGTTCAGAAAAAATTTCTCACTGTCGGCACTCTGGCAGTATTTGCCCCCCTANAACTTTCGGAGACATACTGGCGAGCTGGCAAGCATTGCATTTACAGTTTTTTGGGCCATTCCACATTTTTATCATACGTTTGAAACTACTTAATTTTTCGGCGGATTTTATTTCTTTCGGCAGTCCATTCCAGATTTGAGGTGCCAATGATCTCAGGAACAACTGAGGAAGAGGTTATCATTGAAGCTAAAACATAACAGACAGGAACGTAGGAAGCATCTCAAACTTGGAGGGGCACGACACTTCAAGGGCACCTTTTTCATTACCCTGACAGGGCACTTCCTGAAAAAAGGGCACTTCTTTGTTTATTGCAAAATCTTGGGGGGCACGTGCCCCAAATATTTGGGGCAATCAATCTGTGCCCCCTTTACTTAGGCCCATGTGCCCATTGACTGGAGGATTGTTTTCATCTGCCTGCCTTAGCTTTGCTCGTCTTCTTGGATCAACTTATGGACCATGGCATTTTTCAAATGTTATTATGAGGAAGACTTCAGCTCGCCCCAGACTACTTGAGCTTTTGAGCAAACTGAGAGATGACACCAGTCGACATCAATTCGAACCATTGAACTGGCGATACATGACCGATTTCACGTTTACTCCTCAAATTTGAGCACGTTTCTGGCAGGTATAAACACCAATCTTGTAACGCTTTCCTGGGATGGCGCCAGCGGGGGTGCTAGGGGGGCAGGAGCCCCCCCAAAATTTCACTCAGCCCCCCCATCGGCACTTAAATTTTCGACAATTTCTACACACTGTCGGCATTTTCATAACCTAAACCTCCAGATTTCTTTGCTGCGTTGTCATCTCAGTGAACTTGAATTGAGCTCGTTCAGAAAAAATTTCTCACTGTCGGCACTCTGGCAGTATTTGCCCCCCTAGCATTTCTTCCCTGGCGCCATCTCTGGTCGCTTTCCCGATGATTTCTAATTACTGTGCTTTACCTTGTAATTTGAAATGAGCAAAATTATCAACCAAGTAGAGATTCCCAAATTCTCGCAAGGAAACTTTCAGGGTAATTTATTGGCGTAGTCAAGCTATGAGTAGTTACTTCGCTACTCTCACTTGCAAAAATTGGCCTAAAACTGAATGAAAAAATGTAATAAACCTGTACGAAAATACAAGGCCATGTAATAGCCATGTACAAGCCTTGTAGTTATGGCCTTGTAACCTTGTTATAGCCTGGAATAGCCTTGCTGTAACCTTGTAAATGGCTTGAAAAATGCTAATTAGCCTTGTAGAAGCCTTTTGGAAACCTTGTGTTAAACTGGTTGCATCTTGGAATCTTACTGATAGCCTTGTAATTTTCTTCCAAGGTTAGTGCAAGATGCAAGGTCATAACAAGGTCATAATCCCCTCTACAAGGCTAAAACTTGGCCTGTAAAAAGCCAAGTTTAGCCTTGTATCTTTGTACAGGAAACTGTCTGGGTATACCTGTATGCCTCCAAGTCTAAACATTTTCAACTTTCACAGCACCACAATTTTCTGTCTGGCTCTGCCACTGAAGGACACGTACTTTTTTACGAGAAACCAAGAATTACTTAGGGCCCGTACTGAAACTGAACGTGAACGTTTCTTGAAATTATCAGTCTTTCACAACTCAGAGTTTCTTACGAGTTTTTTTAAAGGTTCCATGGGAGTTCCATAACAATATTCAAGTTCACTACCTGTCTGTCCCCTCGTGAATATTTCAAAACAAGGTCTATTCAAGCCTTGTCAATGCTTAGACTTCAGAATTTATTATAGGTATGAAATGGCCGGTGTAGAAGAACAATTCTTGCAAAAAAAACCTGTTCCTTCCGCATGAAATTATTGCAAAAAAATACCAACTGCCCCGTCACCTGTTCCATAAAAATGTATCTGTCCCGTATTCATGAAGAACATGTTGTGTATAATGGTACCACCGATAAATTAGCCAAAGACCATAACAAAGTCAGTTCTTGTCCTGACGAGTCTTTTTCAACGAAAAGATTGACTTTGAAGATGAGAGGTATGACTGATGAATCATTCTTGCAAGCAACTACAAGGAAATTTTGGGTCATATACACATCCTTCTTGGCATTTTCTCAACTTGTACGATTGGGATTTACAATCTGGTCCTCAACATCCCTCAGTTTTATATTTCAAACCTCATTTTGAGCTTATAAAAGTTACTGCCCTGCCCTGTACATATTTGATTCATAAAAAGTGTTGACCCAGTTCTGTGCAAACTCAAAAAAGTAGTTGCCCCGTTATGTTTTGCACCGGCCATGCTATAAAATAAACTTTGCACTGTCCCTTACCCAAGCACCTTCCGATTGAGGGACCGTTCATTATTTATTATTATTATTATTATTATTATTATTATTATTATTATTATTATTATTATTATTATTATTATTATTATTATTATTATTATTATTATTATCATCGATTCATTTACAGTAGGTAAGCATACAAATGCAATGCCTGCCAAAAATCCTTGGAACACTTAGGCCCTTTCTTGACAATCCGCAGTTATAACCATAGCGATTAGGTTTAAACACCCCCTCCCCCCAAAGCAATGTTGATTTGCAATAAGGACCCAGCATTTCATCACAGTCGCGAATCGTGCTGCCATCCCCATTTGATCATCACAAAAAACATTGTTCTGAGGGGGAGAGGCAGACTGATTACAAGTTCGTAGTTATCGCTATTGATAGACTGATAAAGTGCCGTCATCCAATTCAATGAACGAAGCGGAAATTGGGACTGAAGTAGTTAGTCCAGGGGAGAGGGGGAAATCGCAAAAAGGCAAAAATAGCAAAGGTGTTCCAAGAATTTTGGCAGGCATTGTAGCTTTAATAAAGGCTAATTCACGCCTGTTGCAAAAAGTCAGAAAGTTTCAGTNAGTCTGAGCAACAAATATATTTACAAACTCTATTTCTCGCTATCTTTTGTCTATTTAAAAGCGAGGCGAATTTGCTCGCGTTGCTACGGTAATCGGAAGCTTTACTCTTTGCTGCCAAGCACCAGACTCGTAATCGTATTTTTTCAGCTGGAAATCTCGGTTTTGTCAAAATGAATTTTAAACTAGCCGTTATGAATAATGTCGTGTTTTGATCGGGAAGTGTGTTTCCGTCTCTGCGAAGTCGACCGTTTTCAGAATTTGGTAGGTCTGGAATTGCCAATCAAACACCCTAAAAATTATAGGCCCACGAACGTGCAGGGAAACGAATTTACAAGTGACGCGTTATTCTTCATAAAGGTAGGGCCCATCAACGTATATAACTTTACCAACATTAAAGGGAATCGACATAGTTAAAAGCTGGCCCGGGCCAGGTAGAAAATACATTCTATTATACTCAACCACTTTGACGCATCCGGTCTCATTGTGTAGCTGAAGAAACAATGGGTTTGTGGGCGTTTCTTCGGCCTATTTATAGCGGCTACGAGATATAGCTAAGTCTATTCCCTTTAAGTATTAACTTGCGGTTATATATTAATTAAATACAACCAGCTACAGGTAGCAGTCACCATGGCAGTATTTGCGAAAAAGACATGCGTTCTGGGGACATGCGTTCTCAAACATAAATGACTTGTTTCAAATACGTGCTGTGATTGTTGTGGTTCTATTTGCATCAATTGCGCAGGTGCACAACCCATTACTTGCAGCAATAGCAAATCTCATCCACACCAGAAAGATACAAATGACCGTTCTGCAACATGATTGGCTATTCGAAAACAATAGAAACCTTAAATTATTTGAAAACTTATTCATTCCTCAAATAAGAGCAACATAATTTAGTCAATAAGCAGCAAAATTATTACCCTATTCTTTATCTAATCAATACCCGGCTACTTTGTTGTTTCGGATCGATGTTGAATAGTCAGTGCTACATGGCCACCCGGAAATCCATAATGGCTGCCAATTCACCTTTCTTTTGGGCGAATTCGTATTAATTGCTCACTCAACTTCCGGATGAGCGTATGAAGTAGGAGCACCCTGGGAACGAGGTTGAGCGATAGCATTATCAAACTGCTGCATACTTTTGCGCATGCGTTAAAGATGCAAGAGGCTGGTCAAACGTATATCGCCAGACCTCTTCATATATGTTTGCAATGAAAAAAGATCTTCATAGCCAGTCATAGCCGTACATACCTTGGACTGACGTTGAAAATCAGCTGTCTTAAAATGAAACAGTTTATAGTGCTTGCATTTCTCTTCTTCAAATTTAATCGGACAGTTAACTGGGGATGACGGAGCTTTCTACGTTCTTCACTTTCATGGAAAATGCGTTGGTGGCAATTCAACTGTTGTCTTGAAGGAATTCTGCCGCAAAAAGTACAGATGGAAAGGAGGAGTTCGCCTATTTGATTTAAGCAACGATGAATGCATTGGTCCGAAAGATAACACTGCTGTTGCTGGGACCCTTTTGAAAATGACATTGCAATGCTCTGGCACTGACAGTTTGTTCCGTTTTGATGAGCGTACAAATTCAATACGTCATCTGATCTCAGGTTGGTGAATTTCATTCCTAGTAAACATACATATACGTTTGTGGGAACCCTATTTGCACACAAGCGTACGGGAAGATTATATCTAGGGGGTTGCCCAATGGTTTAGCAACATTTTTGCCCGACTAAGGGCAGATTTTTTCTCGAAAAAGTTTGATTTTGAAAATTTTCCAATGTTGAGCGGGGGACAGCCCCTTAGCCCCCGGCTCCTACACCTATGTTTATTTGTAATCTAGTTTACAGGATGGATTTTCTATGTTTTTATTCTGTAATTAGTGTTCAAATTAATTTAGAAGCTCCAACGCCATTCGATCAAACATTTTGTATAAAAATGTATAAAGATGTCGTGCTCGATCCGGACTCTTTTGTTGAAGAGCTAAAATACCTGAAAGGTCTATATTGAAACATTGGAAAGGCTTCTAGAAACCTCGTTCTGAAATGTTCATGAGGCCTCTGGAGGGCACAGGAAGTAAACATGGAACTTGTAAGAAAATCAAAAGAAACTTTTTGCACTCAAAAACTGACCATTGTAAGAAACTTTCAGTGCTGGCTCAGATGCATAGTTTCGTCATAGATGGTTTCGTACAAAAATTGACTCTGTGTTGTCTTATTACAGGACTGTGTGTTCAAACAGATGGAAGCCCGAGCGTTCCTGCAGAAAATGCAAATCTGCAATTAGGCCAATGTAAACAGTCAGACAATGAAAAGTTCTGGCTTATTCCGAGAATCATGTACACTATTCGCCATCACAGTGGATTATGTTTACATCACAGCACCGGCGACAACCTATTCAAGCTGCAGAGCAGGCAAATTTGTGACCGCTTCATGTTCGATGGCATCTTTATGAAACTCTTGCATGTTAAGACGAGAAAGTATCTGTGTGAAGCTTCAAGTTTTATGCAGGCAGAAGGAACATGTGACGCACATGATTCATTGTCGTATTATAGCCCAGACTCATTTTCCTTAAAGTCTGATGCGCCTACGAGATGTTTACAGCCAGCTGGAGGACTTCTGAGCCCAGTAGTCGGTACAAAACTCATTCTTGGCCCATGCTCTTCAGAAGCAAGGTTTCATTTCAAGCTCTATGACGAAAGATGTGAGTATAAGTAATCATCCGCAGGCTATAGGAGACTCTGAAAATCAAAAATACGATTAAAAACGTGTGATACATCTGGTCTTGTCATATTTGATTCTTTTAGGGAGAGCTGCCCTTGAGCAGAAGCTAGTTTTCAAGGGGTCCTTAAACTTGCTCCAAATCAGCAATAAAAGAACATAATTTCCTCGTTCTCATTTCTCCTTCGCCGCGTCACCTTAGTAGCTTACGCCCCCGCAGAAGAAATTATATTCTTTTATTGCTGATGGTCCACTGAATAGACTTGGGGCAAGTGTAAGGGGTCCTCGGCCCTCCTCCGATAAGGACTTAATCACATCACACAGTTAACCCTATTCCACCTGGGCTCTGTTGATTCACTCTCCACCTGGGCTCTGTTGATTCACTCTTCACCTGGGGGGGGGGGGCAGGATGGCTCCCCTTTTTATTATTTCCAAAACAGATATTGTTATGAAGTTGTAACTTGGTACACAGTATCATCAACCTATTGTGCCTCTAAAAAAGTAATTAAAGTTTAATTAGTCACGTGACTTGTTGCTAGGCAACGAGATATGTTGTGGTCAGTCTGCAATAAGGTTATGTATGGTAACGACAATAATGGCCTATATTTCAACGAAAACAAAGTTTATTCTTACAACATCCTATTTTCTCACAAAATTATATATTTATTCTAAAATTGTTACACACCAATTCAAACAATGACGTCATAAATAACTACGACGTTAATTAGATGTTAGATATATATAAACTATAATGATAAATGAAAATTAACAAACACTCTGTCATATGAGAGCAATTCAGTGACACTAATTAAAACAAAATAGAACAAGGAATGGCCAAATTAGAGAAAATTTAATGTTTTCTTTTGTGATATCTCCCAAATAAGGGCATTCAGTGGTCACGAAAAGTCAGTTGGTATCAGCATTCTAACTCATATAGTTATTTTTTTTTTTTTTTTTTTTTTTTTGTCACGAAAAGTCAGTTGGTATCAGCATTCTAACTCATATAGTTAAAGCGCTGTAAGGCCATAATGCTTCCCATTCTATCTACAACAGAATGAAAATGTTCCACTCTTAATTGATTATCTGAAACAATTTAGCGAGAATTCCGCCAAAAAACTCAGCGGGAAGGCTGAGTAATATTCCTTGTAATTATTTAATTTCTTATATAGGGTGTCCCAAAAAAGTGTCCGACTTTTAAATGTGTATAAATCAGAAAATATTTGATATATATATGAATTGTTCTGCTGTTATTTGAGAGCTGAGACCTGTAATTTTCTTTTGAGTCTATTACAGTTTAGATTTGGCAGGGGTTCTCAAAGTCTCAAAGTTATGGCCAATTTATGGATGCTTTCTTCACCTCTGCTCTCCTAATGCTAAATCTACAGTGATGTTTACTGTTGGAAACAAAAGTAGCCCTCTTCTTAGTGGAAAAGAAGGTTTCAAGTTCCTTTTTTTGAACACGAGGTACTCGAATTACCAGGAATCTAATTGCTACCACTGGTTAGGAGGTATGTTACCCAAGATAACGCAGCGATACATTATGTCAAAAATGACCTTCAAATGTACAGCGTTGGCGAACAAAGATTATTGCGCTGTTTCGAAAGAATGATTGAACAAATTTGCCAATAGCAATGGCATCATATCTTGAATGCATCGAGAGGAAGGACCAGGGCGCTACTTCGATAAGCTCAGCTTCTCAGCGTCCTAAAACTACCCTCGGATGCTAGGTAGGAACGTATACAAAAAAACAACAACAACAACAACAACAACGACAATAACAACAACAGTTTGAGCGTCCATCAGTCTATCAATATAGCTACAGGGTGTCCTAAAAAAATACTCCTGTTTGAAAATTCATCAAAATTTGATTACATGCCCGATCTTCAGTGTTCTATTGTTGTCAATAGATCAAGGACCAAATTATTTTCCAATACATAGCTGATCTTGTAATTAGTTTAAAAATTAGCAAATTTTGGTCAGGGCTACCTGGTTTTGAATCATACTGCAAAAAGCACTGATGATTGCCAGACCAATCTTTTGTGCATGTAAAAACTTTTAGTATGGTCATAAATAACAGAAATTAATGCGCACTATCATTGGAGACTTCAATGATGATAACAAATCTGAAAACGTTGACTCTTAGGCAAGGTTGAGTGTTTTGCTCAAAAACAATGGCTCAAAATAAGGTTTTACAACGTGTAATTTTTCTACCTTGCTGTATCAAAAGCAAACATTTTATCATCTGCAAATATTTTTGGGCCTTTCACAAAGCAACTCAAAAAGAAAATTTTATGAATGGTTTGATAATCAATTTTTGGTGATTTTTTAAACAGGAGTACTTTTTTGGGACACCCGGTATAACTACGAACATGTGACTCGGCATTGTAAATTATCTTTTAGATAATCTCAAAGTGAAGCTAGCTGCAACTGCATATAACGATTATACAGATGGCACAAGCCCAGGAAATGTGAAAAATGATATCTACGTGAATGGATTCCAGTACAGTATGAATGGCCGTGGAATAAATCTTGCACTATTTGATTACCGGAGTGGCTTATTTGAACACAAGAAGACTTTTGACATCTTTTTGGACAGTGAAACGGCACGCTCGGAGCTTGCT
>REGL01000004.1:355133-365272 GCA_004194395.1 Aurelia aurita complex sp. Pacific | reverse complement strand
TTCAGCCAAAATTTGAACAATCCTTGGCATTGCTTTCCCTTTTAATTCCTCTAATTCGGGATGTTTTCTTTTTGGTACTTCATTTATTCTGTCAAGGCTTGGTTTGAACGATACCAATGAGCGTAGCTAATGGGGGTGTAGAGGCGTCTGACACCCCCAAATAATCTTCAAAAGTGTAAACATTCCCGCAAATTTTAAGATATTCAGGCAGAAGTTCACGCAAAATTTTACAGAACATTGTTAAATGAAACAATGGAATAATGAAAGATAGTTAGCTAGTCATGAAGTTTTTTTATTAGAGACCCATTACTAACCATAATCCTTTGCGTGCCGAGTGAAAAACAGAACAAAGAGAACTTAGGCCAGAAATGACTGTCGTATCATCCGAGAGCCGCAAAGGATCACTGTTTGCCATGGGTCTTTAAATCGCTCAAAAACTATCTTGTCTATGATCAAATAGACCTTTTAGCTATTCTGAAAAGAATGAGAATCGAACAGCATTTTTGCTACATTTTGTAGAATTTTCGAATGTGCGCAATAGTGATAGAAGCTCTAACGCCACTCGATCGAACGTCGCGGATATGACCTGTATTCCAGGAGTGGTCTGGAACACGGAATACGCGTATAAAAATGTATAAGAATAACGCTCAACCCAGGCTCTTTTACAAAATAGCTAAAAGGTCTCTATCTTTCCTTCTTCATATGATATTGTAGATTGTGTAGTTAGAGCAGAAATGTAATCATCATTTCATTGCAGTGTGTTGTAGCTTAACTAAATTATAGACGAATGTGACAATATGCCATTATGATTGTGTTGTATGCATCCTTTGTTTTTGCTTAGTCTTGCCTTGTTTTCGTTTAATCTAACTGTGGATAATTTAGTCAAAAAGTTTTTCTTGACTCAGATACCAAAGTTGGTTAAAATATATCGATATTTCTTTCAAGCAATATTATGAAAATTTTCCACTTGAAAACAGGCCCTAAATTCTTGATTAAATCATTGGCAGTTCGGACAAATAATAGTTACCAATTCTATTTTATAGATCGATGAGAAGGCTTATCCTTATGTTTAGTTTTTATCTTTTGCTTTGAATTCTCCTCCAAGCTTCATAAGAAGACCTGTTTGAGAACCATGACTTTATGAATCAACAACCAAAACAACGAACTACGAACTGCTTTCAGAAACATGCTGCAAATGGGCCTAGCAGAATCGAAAGCTTCGAGGAGAATTCAAAGCAAAAGATCAATAATAAACACTAAGGGTAAGCGTTCTCATCGATTTATAACATAGAATTCGGTAATTCATATTACATGGTTCGGAAATACAACAATAGTGTCCGAACGCCCATGATTAAATTTGCTAATAATCCATTCCAGCTCTGCAACTCTCAAAATTCTGTCTCTCTCATTTCATCAAATCTTTCAAAGTGAAAGGAAATTATTCAAACCATTTAAAAAGCTATGTTTTCAATTTAGCAAGCATATATAGATATTTGATAAAAATAGCCGTGCAAACACAATAGGCCGTGACACGTGCCGCACCATATTTGGGTAACGGATCTACGACAACAGAGTCTGACGTCAACAAGAAATTCTGATATCTGATAGGCTAGAATTTAACCGCAAGTGGCTTGAGCTAATTTTATATGCTTACATTCCCTTTAGAATGATGGCTTGGACGGATGATTTCACTTTGCTTAGAATAAATCTGTTTTGGAAGAAAATTCGAATTTCGAACAATTGTTTGCAAATTGAATAAAAGCAGCATTCGTCGATCGCTCTATACAATTTATCCAAATAAACGAACTGTTTTAGCCTGAATGGAATGATGTTTTTATGCATTTTATAGAATTTTCGAATGTGCACTTGCATAAAAGTGGTAGAAGCTCAAACGCCATTCGATCGAACCTCCTGTATAAAATGTATCGAACTATCGCTCGATCCAGGCTCTCTTGTAAAATAGCTGAAAGGTCTGTTGGAATATTTTCTCAATTTTGTTTGTTTGTTTGTTTGTTTGTTTGTTTGTTTGTTTGTTTGTTTACTTCGTTGATGTATTTGTTGTTTGTTGCTTGTTTTGCTTTGTATATTTTGCTAAGTATCTGATATTTATCTATTATAATTGGAAGTTTGCAGATGAGCAAAATAACACATTAACGGATGCAACAAAGCTGCCCCAAACCCTAAGTATTTGAAGAATATTGAGGAGAAGTAGCGCAAAGGCCAATGAAATTTGTCCTAATCTATTGATCAGCAAACATTTTCAAGTGTTGTTATGTAGCTCAATTTATTTGTATACCTTTGATTTTAGTTGTTTTCTTAGCTTGAAGAGTTGATGTTTCAGTGGAAATTTTGTGATTTTCTTACGAAGTTTACACAGGATGCCAAGCTAATGGCTTGCACTTAAAGATCCATCGTTAACCAGGATCCTTTGCGCCTCGAATGGATGGGAAAACAACAAGAACATTGGTCAGGGATTATGGTCAGCTATTGGTCTTTAACCCCAATAGACCTTTTAGCTATTCTGAAACGAATCAGAATCGAACAACATTTGCTACATTTTGTAGAATTTTCGAATATGCACAATAGTGATAGAAGCTGTAAAGCCACTCGATCGAACTTCGCGTATGAAAACGTAAAAATCAATAATAATTCTCAATAATAATAATAATGATAGTAATAATAATAATTGCTACTTTTTGTAGCTTAGCCTGACATTTGATGAACAATTCCTCCAAACTATGAAAGCTAGGAATAAACAAGAAGATAATAATAATCATCAATTTATTTAGAGTTGGCGCTACATAGCTATGTAAAGTAAAAACTAAAAATAATACTACATCAGCTAATCAAAGCCAACTGCTAAAAACTAATACAATCCAATAAATATACATATATGATTAAATAAACAAGATTTCAAATACATGGAATAAAATTTCAAAACAGAATTTAAAACGTAGTAATATAAAATCCGAGCTGTTAAACATCGATCCAGGCTCTTTTGTAGAATAGCTAAAAGGTCTATTGCAAATGTCCTATTCATTTTATCAGATCAATTTATATGTTTGTTTTGGGTAATTGAACTATTTGTATAGCTGGCTTAGCTGTTGTTTTGTGCGGCAAAAAGTGAGGTACTTAACAGGATATTTTTTCAACTAAAAAGCACTTCGCATTTCATTTCATGGAAAGAGGTGCCTTCCAAGGAGCTCTTCTCTAGTCATTTTAGTGTCTGAAGCAACTGAAGTTTGTTCTTGAAGCTGAAAATGGCTCTCAAACTGCTGTTTCTTCTTCTGCTGACATTCCTTGTTACAAATGGAAACGTGACAGATCAAGAACTAGATGATGCGTTTAATGAGCTGGAGAGACAGTTGAATTATAAGCAAGAAGTGAAAGATCTCATCAAAGAGGTAAAGGATGAAGTGACGAAGAAACCTGACATCACTGCAAGAACTCTTGGAATGGCAAAAGCCCTCAATCTGGCAGTTCCAAAATTTCAAACTGGTAGAAGTGTTGACGTAAGTGTAATTTTCTGTTATTTTCGAATCGTGTCTGGTGAAACAAGGACAGATAATGTTACAATAGGAGTCGCTACTTTTTATTCACACCTAGATACAAAGCAATGTTTGATTGCAGACAAAGGGAATTCCATGCTCGGCTGGTCAAGACATAAACAAAAACAAAGCCAGTCGCAAAATTGCCCTGAAACCCGGGTCGCTAGCTGGGTCGTTGTGCATTCCAGAAATGATTTCAAAGAGCAAATATTAACACATATCGAAAGAAGAAGGATATATCTAAACTTCTACCTCGGGCATTTTATTTTGTTCGTACAGAAGCTGAGCAGTAAGTGCTTTAATTACACCTTAAAAGTACGAGAATTGAATCCCCTCCCAATTGGCTTCTGCAAAAAATAAATAAACTGCCCGAGGCAGAAGTTTAGATATATCCTTCTTCTTTCGATATGTGCTAATATTTGCTCTTTAAAACCATTTCTGGAATGCACAACGACCAAGCCAGCGACCCTGGTTTTAGGGCAATTTTTTGCGACTTGCTTTGTTTTTGTTTATGTCTTGACCAGCCGAGCATGGAATTCCCTTTGTCTGCAATCAAACATTGCTTTGTATCTAGGTGTGAATAAAAAGTAGCGAGTTCTATTGTAACATTATCTGTCCTTGTTGTCTGGTTACTATAGGGGAGGTGTTGCCACTTTGCCGCTTGTTGTCGAAGTGTCCCAGGCACTGGAACCGATTGGAACAACAGAAGAGTTGGTAGGTAGATAGAAGGTCCAACATTATAGAATAGGGAAGAATTGGTGGAGGGAAGTTGTTCAAGAGGAGAGAGCTCTAGAGTTTAAGGGGCTTGAATGAGAAACGATGTTGGTCCTTGAGGTGAACAAAGAATACCACTCACCCTAAGGTGCAAGGTGCTCAGTAGATTTTCAAAAAGTGAATGCATGATTCTACGCTGGGTGCCAGACTCTCCAAAAGTGAGATTCTTTTTTTTATACATATAAAATATTACAATAAATCTTACTTATTATAAGATTCTTTCTACCCAGGGTAGCATGATACTGAATACAGCCGAGTTATAAAAATCGGCATTTGTCTTTGTTCATTCTAGATTGCGCAGGGTATACTGAACGTGGTTTCTGGAATTGCCGAAAATCTTCCATTTGGCCAATTCATTGCACCAATTGCATCCTTGATATCCAGTATCATTGGCATCATTTCTGGAGCTAAGGCAGAAGCAACGATGCGTGACGTGATCCAAGAAGTTGTTCGCCAGGAATCCGATCACGTGTTATCAAGCGCGGCTGCAGCTAGCAGGCAAGAATTAACCGCTGCATTCAGTTACATTACATCGAAACATAAACAAACTTTGGACAAACATGATGTGACAAGAATGGTCAGCCAAGTCCCAGTTACAACAGGTTAAAGACCTAAAATCCGTCTCCAACTGGATGTCATCTGAGATTTGCGATGACGCAAAAGTCCTTTGCAAAACATTTCTATTGTTGTTATTCGCGAGCATTTGCAGGTGACATCTAATTTGAGACAGATTATAGACTGATTATTTGAGTCCCTTGTATCCCCGTAGGTGAAATCAATCTAAGAACACAGGGAAACAAAGGACTCCTACTTCTTTTTATTTCTTTTAAAATCTATATCAAATTTCTCGGTAACAGTGTGGCAATCCTCTATATTATAAGACAATATAAGACAACACTGTCGACCCTTGGAAAATTTTTAGAGAAAATTTGAATGTGATGCGATAGAACCCTTTCTTTCAAACATAAATTGATTTTTACGTTGCTGGAGAACAATAGAAGTGGTGTTTTTCAAGCGACCACTTATTTGACCCTTCCTCTGCCTTAAAGCTGTTACGTATCAGATTGACTCAAGCAAGGTGTCCAACTCTAAGTTGGAGCCTGACCNCCAGACTCCCTAGAAGTGAGATTCTTCCTACCAAGGGTAGCATGATACTGAATACAGCTGAGTTATAAATATCGGCATTTGTCTTCGTTCATTCTAGATTGCGCAGGGTATACTGAACGTGGTTTCTGGAATTGCCGAGAATCTTCCATTTGGCCAATTTATTGCACCAATTGCATCCTTGATATCAAGTATCATTGGCATCATTTCTGGAGCTAAGGCAGAAGCAACGATGCGTGACGTGATCCAAGAAGTTGTTCGCCAGGAATCCGATCACGTGTTATCAAGCGCGGCTGCAGCTAGCAGGCAAGAATTAACCGCTGCATTCAGTTACATTACATCGAAACATAAACAAACTTTGGACAAACATGATGTGACAAGAATGGTCAGCCAAGTCCCAGTTACAACAGGTTAAAGACCTAAAATCCGTCTCCAACTGGATGTCATCTGAGATTTGCGATGACGCAAAAGTCCTTTGCAAAACATTTCTATTGTTGTTATTCGCGAGCATTTGCAGGTGACATCTAATTTGAGACAGATTATAGACTGATTATTTGAGTCCCTTGTATCCCCGTAGGTGAAATCAATCTAAGAACACAGGGAAACAAAGGACTCCTACTTCTTTTTATTTCTTTTAAAATCTATATCAAATTTCTCGGTAACAGTGTGGCAATCCTCTATATTATAAGACAATATAAGACAACACTGTCGACCCTTGGAAAATTTTTAGAGAAAATTTGAATGTGATGCGATAGAACCCTTTCTTTCAAACATAAATTGATTTTTACGTTGCTGGAGAACAATAGAAGTGGTGTTTTTCAAGCGACCACTTATTTGACCCTTCCTCTGCCTTAAAGCTGTTACGTATCAGATTGACTCAAGCAAGGTGTCCAACTCTAAGTTGGAGCCTGACCTATCAGGACAATTGAACCTACAATTCATCCCCAGCAGCCGGCGTACAATTTTTTTTAGGATATACCCTGCTTTCGTGAATAACTGACATTTTCCATTAATTTGTTTTTCTTTGTTTTTCAGGAGTTGGAATTCTGGCACTGTTGGAAAGTCGTATACAAAACAGGGCAACAACAACGGTTGAAAGCGAAGCAAAACAATGCTTTCGATTCTGCGTGTTGTACGCACAAATCGCGAGTTTCCGCGATATGGTGATCAGTGATTTGATTTATCAAATAAGAAGAGCTGGGGACAATGATGAAGCACACAGCTATGAAATTGCGAAGGCAGGTTTTATCAACAGATATAAACTGGCCTTGCAATTCTTGAATCATCCCAAACCTGAACAAGCTGGAGTCGTCCATTTGTTTCGTCCCGTGGGACATTCTGCAGAAAGCAAATATCTCCAAGCTTTTATGAAAATGTCAGGTATGTGTTTTGTATTTTTTAAGGTGGCTCTGTATTTTTTAAGGTGGCACGGATGAGTCACATGCAAATCTGAAATTGTATCTTACATGGAAATTCTTTTCAGTTGGGTACAGGAGATGATCAAGATGGTGGTACACAAGATGCAACAGATACTAAACCCACTAGCCATCATAAAACATTATTCTAATTTTGTACCATCCAATTGAGCCATATACCAATGTCTTTAAGGCAGTAAAGCAATCTACGACAGTTCTGTACTGCTCGTAGCTTGGGCTACGTGGAAAGGCAATATACCAACCAATTTGTCTGGATGAGCATAGGTTGGTGTAAAATTCAGTGACCTATTTCTTTGAACTGAATGGCTTCAAAGAAACTTTATCTATTTCTCTATAATTCAATCGCTGGAATTTTCTGAAATCTGAATTCTTTATATTGTAATCATCACCCAATCAGATGCGTGACAGACTGCTTTTAAATCTTTCTATCAGTTCATGCACTACACGGTGGATCTTTTCTTTCCGTTTAGGCCAAATTTGATTTTCAGGCAATCTGAAATTGTAGCATGCCCGCAAAGGGCCCTGGTGGACAATTTCTCTTTAATTTTAAATCTTTTAAGTTTAAGACTGCGTTCACACAATGCCGGCACATTTTGAAAACGGTCAAAAATGTGACGGAGTCCTTCTGTTCACACGGAAACGGTATATTTTTTGCCGGCAGATTTTGAAAACGGTAGATCTTGAAGACGGAACTCTAACCTGCACATTTTGAAAATGGCGTGGTGTGAGCGCTAGCTCAATTTTTTCTACCGTCACATTTTTCACCGTTTTCAAAATGTGCCGGCATCGTGTGAGCGCAGTCTAAATCTATTGAATATTTTGATGTTTATTCGATGTTTCTTGCCTTTAGGAGTTGCACCGATCCAAAAGATGGGAAGATCTGCTCACATTCTGCAAGATGTCAAGTCACCCAAATATCACGCTTTTCTCCACAACAGTGGCTTTGTGAGACTATCAATGGGCTTGGTGATAAAAAGCCAACTAGTTACTTTCATACCGAGATCTGATGGCTACTGGAACTTGAAGTTGAAAGGCAAATGGCTTTGGATCAACGATGGTTATGATACATCCTATGTTGCTGCAAAGTCATCAGAACCAGATCAAAGAGGGCAGTTTGTTGTTGTCACATACCCCAACAATATTGTCACGATTGCAAACAGAAAATGGCCTAACAAGTTTTGGAAAGATGAGTCGGGCTCGTATTACGTGCGTGTAAGAGATGGAAGCTCGGGTGTTGACACACGATTCCGTCTTAGGCCATGCAATGATAGAGGCACTGGTGGTCGCTGCTTCAACATATAATAAAAGTAAAAATACAAAGTTACGTAAAATATAATATATTACAGCAATTGATTTATCACATTCAACAAATGAATACAAAGCTCGACTTTCTATCTCGACCCTTTTTGAACGCATGAGTAGAGTTTGGTAAAGAGTTCGAATTTTTATTTTCAAAGATGACATGTTTCGATCTGAAAGTATGAACAATAAAATGAAGATGAAATAAATGCCAGTTGCATTATAGATTGCAATTTAGGAATCATTTAACAGGGCACATCTCATTTGAAGACATAAACGGAGGCATGAAGAAAAAATTGAAAAGAATAATGCATTTGTGTCTAATAAAACAACACTATTGCACTATTGATCACACTGTTGAAATTTAAAATCTTCATTCCGCCACTACGAATCTGTTTGAAGCCACTTGCAATATTATCTGTAATAAACTTGGTTAAGACATAGTCAATAGAAATTTCTATTGACCATGGTTAAGAGACACGACTTTTTCATCTTTTTGTGAACGTGTTTTGATGTTTTCTTTCTGTATCATCAAAACAAAACTC
The DNA here is from genome assembly GCA_004194395.1 of Aurelia aurita complex sp. Pacific. NCBI lineage: Eukaryota > Metazoa > Cnidaria > Scyphozoa > Semaeostomeae > Ulmaridae > Aurelia > Aurelia aurita complex sp. Pacific. The sequence continues at coordinate 356,566 of REGL01000004.1, read as the reverse complement.
ATGCTTGCTGCAGATATCTGCTAATCGTCGAAGTTTTAATCTATGAAAATCCGCTGTCAGATACCAGCACAATTTTTGTTTTCTAACTGAAATGCCGCTAGTGGAGGATAAAATCTGAAAACAAACTGGGGAAGGGGCGGAGGGAGGGAGCGAGAGGGGTGGTTGGTAATTTTGTAGATAACCTATTGGCCGGAATTTTCCTTAAAGGCATGAGAAAAGAGCATATCTAGGGCTCAAATCTTTAAAAAAGTCGGTCTAAAATTATTTTACATTTTTCTTTTAATTGAATGGCATGAAATCTGCCGTGGAAATTTTTATTATATCTGGGTTTTTCGCAAAATGGAGGCATTTTGACTTTCTGAAAGAATTCATTGAGAATTTGAAAAATATTGAAATCATTGTACATCCTCTAAACCAGTAGAGGAAAAAGATACAATCTTCAAGAAAACCATGGTCTATGAAGAAGGGCTTTTAGGGCCACAATGTAGTGCCAAGCTGTTCTCTGCTGTTCTCTGGCTGTTGCTCTTTTGTGGTGTAATTCAAATTATAAGAGAGCGAAGATTTTGGCATCATAACCGGGACTTCAGCCAATACTGAGCCATAAACTCACTGGACCATAAACTGGACTGGACCAAAACTAAACTGGAACAAAAATTGAACATGAATGGTATTGTCTCTGATCATTGGTGCGTGCATAATCACGAAAGTCGTTACGCATGCGTATTCGAAGGTGCTGTTCTTCGAAATCGCACATCGCAGTTTGCAATGGCGGCCATTTCGCATTTAGTATTTATGCCGTGACTGTTGCTATAGATTTTGCTGTTTCATGCAGAAGATATCATGGATGAAAACTATCTCTTCAACTTCAGCAAGCAGAGAGTAAGTATATGTAGAGTATGATGACGAATTTTGTTGTTTGAATTATCAAAATAAAGTTGTTGTTTTGGCGGTGAAAGTTTAACAAGGTCCCCCTCCTCCTAAAATTTAGGCCTGTTTTCATGCAAGCTTGGAATGGTAGGATTATGCAGCGGGCATTGCAAACGTGTCTGCAAAAGTGCATGGTTTTTTAATAACTCTTTTAATTGCTTTAAATCGCTCTTTTGATAGTTGTTTCATATGTACTTGTAGTTAGTTTAGTAGTATGATCATTGATGTACCATATCCCGGGCCTATTGAACGTTAATCTGTACTGTTGCAAACAAGAGCAGATTTTGTAATACAATAGCAAAAGTTGCGTTTGATTGACACCTCAATTCAAAGCGATTAGCGGCTGCAGACAAAGGAAATTCTCTCAACCAATAATTCAAAACAAACAAAGCCGCAAAAGTTTCCCCAAAACTGGTAGGGCAAACTCTCGCCTTGTGCAAGCGAAAGATGGTTTTTAAGGGAAGTTATGTGCTTATAGCGAAAGAAGAAGGCTAAATCTAACGTTC
>REGL01000004.1:341376-354285 GCA_004194395.1 Aurelia aurita complex sp. Pacific | reverse complement strand
AACACTTCACCGCAAAACCTTTCCTCATGTTTGCTAAATTTTAGTTGAATATAATCTCCAAGTTTCAGCTTTCTCACAAGGTTTCACAAAGAAATTTGATTCAAAATGTAATTTGAGCAACAAGTTTCAAAAGTAGTAGGCCTAATTTATGGCTAATCCTGAAGTGCTGAAGTATAGCCTTGATCTGGCAAACCACACTGAAAAGGCAAAGTGATCCTCAGATATCAAATTTATTGAGAATTTTTCTTGAAACACAGTCAGGGGGAGCACAGGGCTCAAATCTATCGAATCTTTAAAAAGGTGGGTGTAAAATTATATGGCATTTTTTTAATTGAATGCCTTGAAAGGAACTAATGGTACTTTGCTGTAAATCTGCAATGAAAATTTTTTGATATCTTAATTTTTTCAAAATGGCAGCAATTTAACAATTTTTGAAAAATTCATGGATAATTGTGAAAAAACGTAAATCATCGTAAATCCTAAACCAATAGAGGAAAATGATATAACCTTCAAGGAAACCATAGTTTATTAAAGTCTTCAATATGGTGGCAAGCAGAAATCTGTAGCTTTTCTGGTTTAGGATTTAGAAATTTGATGACCTCATAGCCTTAAATTGGATAAATGCTCCCATTTTTTAAACTAATCAAGATACCAATAAATTTCCATGGCAGATTTACTGCAAAAACCCTAAGTTCCTTCCAAGCCATTTAATTTAAAGAAAACTATGATAGTGTTTTACACCAACCTTTTTAAAGAATTGAGCCCTATGTTGTCAGGGGGGGGGGAGTTTGCCATCAAGCAAAGACATCAATCCTTTTCATGCTACTTTTTCAAAAGAGATGCCAAAAATTTCAGACATCAACCCTATTCACAATGGCGTCAGTCTGTCCTTTTGAAATGCATGCTTCAACTCAATATAGTTTGGAGCTAAATCTCACAAGCATGTGTTGCGCTCAGCAATGTATGAAATACTGTAGGTTTGTGCGTAATTTGCATTAAAGTAGACATAGCGTAGATTTCTTGCCATGCTAGTGTTTGTCTCATTTGCCTCAAAATAATATTAATTGTGAATAAGATCCATTTGTAAACTATTGATGATAAATCATAGTTCAGTAATATATGATATGAATGACTAAATTAACATTGCTTTGGTATACTATATTTTGTAAAATATTGAAATAGACTGAGTGAATGAAATTCTGAAATATCCCCTCCACCCAATTTGACAAGGATCCTTTTAAAATCAGACAACTATCTTCCTTTGCAGAATTGAAAGCCAAGAATGTTGCAATTTACCTTGAACGAATTCAAGATGTCGAAATGGTATGTCTTTATTGCCCCTTCAGCTCTGTGTCATTTTGGTTTCCTTGTTTATATCATCTATAATGTCAGTACATTCCTGTTCGAATTTTAAGAAAAAAAGAGACAGATAATACTGGAATTCAATTCAAAACAATTAGCATGCAACTATACTACATCAGTAGTGATTTACTTGAAAGAGAATACTGTAGTTGAAAAGATAGGTTTTTACCTCAACTGCTGTATCATCTGAGATAATGTTTTCTATTATTACAAACAAATTTATCCATAAAAAAGATTGAGAACTGATATAAATAGAGAGCTTTGGATCTTTGCTGTTTTGCAACGATTTACAGCAAGCTAAATGTTGAATTTTGCATGTTATTTATTTATTCAGGAACTTGATAAGTCCTCTATTTGGCCACAGCTTTTGAAGTTGGGACTTTCTAATTTCTTTCTAAGATTTATAAGTGCAAACAGTCCCCTTTATAATTTTTCGACTACCATGATTCAAAATTTTGAGGCACGTTTAGATTTTTGAACTTCATTTGTTGGTGGATATTTGAAAAATATATTTGCAAGGAAAAAGACACGCTTCAATAACCTATTAGGAAGAGCAGAATGTTAGGGCCTCAAGGCAAGGTTAGCATACATTTCCTGAGCAAGTGGATTATAAAATTCACTTAGATGGAAGTTTGCACATGCTTGAAACCTTTGTGGTTATTAGGAGCCTGTTGACATTTACGTTCTGTGGTCTCTCACATTACAATAGAGCATTGCGAACCAAATTGATAGTGTTTGCTAGCTTTTAGCTATGATTTTCTATGCCAGGGTATAGAGCCAGTAAAACATGGAACAGCACAAAACCAAGAGGAATCTTGGAATGAGATAGCACCAAGAAAAGATTCTGACTATGTAAGAAAATGGATAAATGATAATGCGACAGAAATCACGACTAAAAATCCAATTTCATTTGTTGATGATCGCAATATGTCCCAGGTTTCTCCTACAATAAGCTCAACAACTATAACCACAAAGAAGTCGGTTGCACCCCAAGTTTCACCCACAAGCAGTTCAATATCATGCGATGTGAAGACCTCAGTTGGGGACAGGAGTCTGCCAACCTGTGTTGGCAAAGAGACTGAAGTTATTTGTCTTGATGATTCAGATGCAAACTTCCATGCGGAAATTCCAAGAACTGGTGAAGGAAGCAAATCTACAGGCAAAACTAGCCTTGCTGGTTCAGCTTTAGTTCCCAACCATCTGGTTGAAATTTCAAGAAATTTTGAGCAATGTTCAAATGAGGAAACAAGCAATGATCATGCTTTATTCGCAGCTGGAAAACAGAAAGGTGTTACACTTCAACATGGTGAACAGCAGCTTGCAAAGAAGAGAGTTTCATGCACGAATAAAAAAATAACTACTCGTAGAGATATTCCTGAACATAGCTTCCAACTGACTGATAAATACGAGATTCCACCTGTCATTGTTTTAAGCGATGAAAATGAGAGTGACTATTTCGCCAATTCAGGCAATGACACAAGTGGATCGGTTGCATCTGATAATGAAGTTGATAGAGTCTGCCTCAGACTTCTTTATCCATCACTGCGGATTGGCAGAAAGTCTTCTGTCCCAAATAAAAGCCCCACGTCAGCCTCTCATGACAGTACTTCACAGAGTTTGATGCCTTGCTCACAAGGCAGTAAAACTCATCTTCTTCATAGTAATGATGCTGAAGGCATTCAAAGGAGCCACCCCACCAACTTGTGCGAAGGCAGCTGTACTCAGAGTTCTGGAAGTCTTCGGTCTTTTACTCCTGGCAGCAAGCTTTCTCAGCTTCCAAGGAAAAGTAACGATGGCACAGATAGGGTTGAGGTCATACTAATTGACGATGATGATGATGATGATGATGATGATGATAGAAGTGAAAATAGCTTTCGATTGATGCTAAGCCCTGTAAGGCCAGCACAGCAAACACCAGAAAATAATGAAAGACATACAATCAGAACAAAGCCGGTAGGGATTATTGGAAATCGCAGCAGATCACGTGACACAAGCTCAGACTCGGATAGTACTGCCAATGAGGTAATAAAGAGAGCAAAACAGAAGAGATCAAGTATGCTTAGTTCACGTTCAGGACAACAAACATCACAACATTTGAACAAGAGAACAAGAAAAACGAGTAGGAAACAGAAGACGAGGTTAACTGGATATAACAATAGTTCATCAGTCTCCAGCTTAGACTCATATAGCACCACCAGTGAGACAACAGAGAGAATGCGAAAGGAGAAAACAAGTACCCATAGTCAAGAAAAAGCAAAACAGAAAAGTCACAGATTGATGAGAATCTTAGCCAGTGACAAATCATCATCAGACATCAGTTCAGACTCAGAAACTAGTGCCAGTGAAACAATAGAGACAGCAAGAAAGGAGAAAACGAATATTGTTAGGCCAGGAAATGAGAACCAGGAGGGTCCAGTAGGACAGGGGTCTCAGAAACTAGACAAGAACGCAATAGAAATGATTAGACAACAGTGGATAAAAATGGTAGGAAATGATTATTCGTTGATGGAATTGAGTTCAGATTCAGGCTCAAACTCAGAAAGTGATGCTAGGAATGCAGTGGAAAAACAGCGAGTTGGAATAGCTGGAAATAGCAGTAGGTCATCAGACTGGAGTGAAGACTCAAGCTCGGATTCTGAATGCGTTAACACGGAGACAGCTCAGAAGACAAATGAGACAGCTCGGAAGACAAATGAGACAGCTCAGAAGACAAATGAGACATCTCGGAAGACAAATGAGACACCTCAGCAGACAAAACATGACAGAGCAAGTATTGTTTTGGATGACAGTCAAGAAAAAGAGAGCCAAAACAATCAACAGTTCTGCAAGCAGATGTCATCTGATGACGCTGGAAGCTACATGACATGTCGTACTGAAAAGGAACGAATAAGCATGAACACGTCCGTCAGTAGTGACATAATAGTCATAGATGACAATCCAGGTCATTGTCAAGAGCCAACAAAGTCCCAAGATGCTGAAACAAGGAATGGTCAGTTGGGAGTGTCTGTCAGTCAAATTAGCAAACGGATACAAACTGAAGGAGATGATGAAATTGGTTTAGATTTGCCCACAGAGCGTGTAGGAAACGAAAATAGCTCGTTGGATAATCATTCTTGTGAGCATATAAAATTATCTGGAAATAGTGGTTTCAACAAAGATGTAGTCACTAATTTGGCAACAGTGGAGCCAACTGACACAGTTATCAGCCAAGGGAGTGAACAAATGTTTCGAAAACTGCCAACCATAATGGCTCCTCCGTGTATAATAAAGGGAACTAATGCAATTGACAGTCAATATCGTGAAAACATAGGGTTATCAGGGAAAAGCAATGTCCGCAAAGGTGTATCCATGAATTTGAAAGCAATTGAGCAAAATGAAATCATTGTTGACCAAGAGACTGAAGAGATGAAGACACGATCTAATCTGATTGCTCCATGCACAAGAAGAGTCAGTAACGCATCGCTGGATCATGCTAATAAAGAGAGTACAATATCAGGGAAAAGGAGTTTGAGTCAAAATCTGTCGATAGATTTATCAATAGTTGAACAAAATGAAATCATTGTTGACAAAGAGACTGAAGAGATGAAGACACGATCTAATCTAATTGCTCCATGCACGAGAAGAATAAATAACGCATCGGTGGATCATGCTTATAAAGATAGTACAATATCAGGGAAAAGGAGTTTGAGTCAAAATCTGTCGATAGATTTGTCAACAGTTGAACAAAATGAAATCGTTGTTGATGAAGAAACTTATGAGGAGATTGCAAAATTGGCTTCTTCTATTGATACAAGTACAGAGAAAGTGAATAACGAGTTGGTAGATGAAAGTGTTGCATTCTCAAGAAAAGGCAATTTGAACAACAGTGTATCGATGAATTTGACAGCGATAAAGCAAAACGAAATCGTTATCGACAAAGACACTGATAAATTGATTATAGACTCGCTTACTGAAGATACTGTATGCTCAACAAAAGATGGTCAGATGACAGAAGACCATTCTTATGAGGGTATTACAGTCACAGGAAAGGGCAATATAGATGTAGATGTGTCTATGAATTTGACATCGGTAGATCAAAAGGACAAAACTGTAGACAAAGAAAATGATCGGCTGATTACAGACTCGCTTATGGAAGATATTGTATGCTCTACCAAGGAAAGTAATACTGCAGGAAGTCGTTCCAATGAGAATATGACATTTGACAATTTCATTTTATCAGGAAGAAGTACTTTAATAAGCAAAGATACATATTTGAATTTCAGATCAAGGGAGCAAGAGACGGTGACAAGGAAACGAACCACGCAAAGTTCATTTCAAACGGGTGTTTGGTCGATCGGTAATACAATCGCAAGAATTGGGACATTGAAAAGGAAAATTGAAGAAGACCGCACTTCAAATGACAGAAATGATGAAATTGCGAATGTAGACAACAGAAATGAAAGCTTCGACTGCGAATCAAGTTCCAGAACGAAGGCAAATAGCGATCATGATTCAACGACTATAAACTTGAGTAATGACAATATGAACGATTCTCCCTTCAATATTTTCGCCCGTTTCGACAAAGAAAAATCAAGAGATAGTGGTGCTGCAAGACAACTTTTTGGAGATGATACCGGAGAAAATGATTTGACCATTAACGATTCATTCGTAATTTTAAATTCCTCAGAAGAATTAATAATAGACCATGTGGATTGTGCAAAAGATGATACACAATATGAAAAAGACAATAAACAATACGAAAAAGACAATAAACAATGCGAAAAAGACAATAAACAATGCGAAATTAAAAATATAGAATATAAAGGAGACAATACGTATTGTGTAGAAGACAATAGAGAATGTGCTGAGTCAATTGAAACTGAAGCAACTACAAGGTTCAATTCAAGAGAAGATATTTTGTCTGGCAGAACGTTAAAAAGAAAACATGTGCCATCAAATTTATTTGAGAAACTTATGGAAGAAAACACGTGTAACAATGTTGAAGCTAGGCCGCTTTTAGCATCATCAGATAACTTAGTTTCACCCGTTCCATCGAAGGGTAGCAGAGACATTGGTCGAAACGTGAATGATTCAACGAAAGACCCTTCGAATAAAATGGCAGCTAGCGTTCTAGAGAAGTTCAATATCTCTCCATGCAGAGTTGTTCTGTCGCCCTGTTATAATAATTTGATAAAAAGACCCACTTCTGTTAGTGAAAGAATCAAACTGAACATTACAAAAGCATTGAATGAAAGTGCCTCTGCTGTTGATGATCAGAGCTTTGTTTTAAGTCCTGTAGCTGAGAATTTTTCTAATTCGCATCCATTTGATCGACTTGGTTCGTTTGTTGAGCTTGAAGCATATGACAGTGATGGGAGTGAATTGAGCTTCACCATAGAGATTGATAAGGTCGATGAAACGGATGAGGACTCGTGTTTTGCATCGAACAATAAAGAGTGTATGCCGCTTAGTCATATGAAAATGGTTGCGTCACAGAGCGGCGAGGGTTGCGTCAAAAAGAAACGCCGAGTGGATAAAGTTATAGGCTCAATCCCAGTTGCGTTAAATGCTGATAATTCTGCAGGTGAAACAATTGCTAGGACTCGAAAGATCTCGAATCGTGATTTATCTCAACGGAATAATCATGAATCAAGTCGAATCATCGATCAATCAAGACGATCGAGTGATACTGTGGGAGCCATATATCAGAAAACAGCATCAGGCAGCCAAGAGACCCCAGTGATCGGGCAGTTGAAAATGCCAAAGTTAACTGTAGACCACGGTAGGCACAATGATGGGGTTGAAAGTTTAAGCATGAAATTTGCTGACCGAAATGATCGAGTTAGTACTGTTTATATTGTGCAGAGAGCTACAGCGAAGAGTTGTGGGAATACACAAAGGAACGGCAAAAAGAGCGTGCCCTCGGGGATGAGTGTACCAGACGATTTTCGAAGACGGAATCCGTTAGGCCGTCGTCAAAAAGCTACCAGTAACGATGAATTTTACCTTCCTAGAGATTTCGAAAACATTGATAATTCTTCTGATGAATGCATCAGGCATTATGGAAGGCACACTCGAAGGGAGCTCCGCTCTTGTCCACATTGTAAAAAGAAACGGGAAGAATTACTGAATATTACAAAATGTTTCGTTTGGCTTGAAAGAATCGATCCAACGAAATATGACTTAATTACCCATCATACACGTCCTAGAATGAATTACAAACCACGTCACCGGAAAGAGATGTTTTCCGATAAAGGAACCAGTGCAAAGAGTGCGAGAAAATTACGGAACATTTCTGCGGATTTAAGCGAGAAAAAAGCGGCTAAAAAGAGAAAAAATGGGAACAGGAAATTGAGTAGAGCAGAAAAAACGAAGTTGTCGATCGAGCGCTCGTTATGTTTTATAAATAAAAGAATAACAAATCAAAATTCACTGAATTCGATTCTGAAATGGGAAAGTTGTAAACTTTTAGGTTGACTGAGAATCGTTTTACTGTAGTTTAAATTGAAAGTTGGTTTGTATTTGATACGTAGTTTCTGTGTCGATAGATTTTGAATCACATTTTAATGCATATTTTTGTAATTTCGAAGAAACTAGAAAAAGTCTGTACTTTTACCTTTGTACTCTCTTGTTTTTTCTTTTACTTCATGTCATTTTTGGGCGTATATTCTTGGAATGTAAAACTTTAGTGGGACAAATCCAAGACGTATACTATGATAAGAACTTTTGTCCTACGCTCCAGGAATTTATCCAAGAATAGTTTTCTTAATTAATGTCTAGAAACCCTTAAATCCGGTTTATATTCTTTTGTTCCAAAAGAGTATATGAGTGATAGTACTGTGAATTTTATAAAGAACAATATACACACAATTAGCTTCTAAAGATTTGCATCTACTTAAGTATTTGGCTAAATTTCTTAAAACATTTTATCACATATTGCCAACCAGTAGTTTACATTTAACTTTTTTTAAGATGAGAACCTTCCTTGAATTTCAGGATGAATAGGCTCTTTTGTAATGGGGTGAAATTAGATCATTTCAGGCCTTAGGTTTTTATAAGCAGGTGGTTCTTATATGCGGGCTTTTACTGTAAAAATGAAAAAAGAAAAAATAACTGATATTTCACTTAAGAAAGGGTAATTTCTAAATGAACCTTAATCTCCCTCAATCTGCTTTTATTGAGAAACATTTTAAGGGTATTTGTTTTTGTTCATTCCATTTCCAAATGTTTCTGGAAACAGCATTTCAGATGCACCATGGTGAAAATGCAAATTTGTCAATGAAAACGAGAATCTCTCCAAAGTCTGCCAAANGGCTCTTTTGTAATGGGTGAAATTAGATCATTTCAGGCCTTAGGTTTTTATAAGCAGGTGGTTCTTATATGCGGGCTTTTACTGTAAAAATGAAAAAAGAAAAAATAACTGATATTTCACTTAAGAAAGGGTAATTTCTAAATGAACCTTAATCTCCCTCAATCTGCTTTTATTGAGAAACATTTTAAGGGTATTTGTTTTTGTTCATTCCATTTCCAAATGTTTCTGGAAACAGCATTTCAGATGCACCATGGTGAAAATGCAAATTTGTCAATGAAAACGAGAATCTCTCCAAAGTCTGCCAAACATTCTGGGTTTTGGAGCAGAGGGTCCAGAAGGCCTTCCTAACCAACCAGATCTACCGTTTTGAGAACCTGGGAGTCGATCAAACGCAATAGACCTTTTAGCTATTCTACAAAAGAGCCTGGATCGAGCGATATTTTTATACATTTTGATACGAGAGGCTCGATTAAATGGCATTAGAACTTCTATCACCATAGACCTTTTAGCTATTCTACAAAAGAGCCTGGATCGAGCGTTATTCTTATACAATTTTATACGCGAGGTTCGATCGAGTGACGTTGGAGCTTCTATCACCATTGTGCACATTCGAAAATTCATCAACATATATCAGTAGATCGTTTGATTCGAACGTTGTTTCAGAATAGCTAAAAGGTCTATTGTGCACATTCGAAAATTCTACAAAATGTACAAGAATATCGTTCGATTCAGATTCTTTTTTAGAATAGCTAAAAGGTCTATTTCCGAGTCTTCTAAGGCTACCGTTTTCAGAATTGATACAAATCAAATACATCTTAGTTAACTGAAATTTCGTTTTTTGAATACGTATTATGTAAATTAACTCGATCTCATTTGATCGCTTGATCATGTTCTTTATGTAAATACATTTGACAAGGCTTTCTTCAATCTTTTTGAAATATTTGCCAAAATAATGGACGAATATTTGCAGTAACTCGAGGTTCAGTTTTTACCTTGTAAATATTTCCTAAACGTTTAAACATCGCATATTGATCGGTTGTACCTGGTCAATTCTTGTTTCCAAATAATCTTTCTTTTTTTCGTTCCCGTTTTCGTTGTACAAACTTTAATACCCTGCACCCGGTTGTCCAAAATTGGCATTAGGCTAATACCGGATTAGGACTATGCAAATGACTACAGAATCATACCTTGAATAGCATAGGAATCATTCGTCGTACATAGCCGATTGCTCCTGGCCCATGGTCGAAACCGCCAAAGCCTCATTTTGACGGACCAATCAGACGGCTAAATAGCGAGGGAGACAAAAGAAACATGTGAAGATTTTCCTGAATTTTACTTGTCGATTTGTTTTTGGCCATAACTCCACCAATCCTGGAGATATTTTAACCGGCATCCAAACTTTAACTCCCAAACATCTGGAGAGTAGATTGCTTTAAAAAATTTCGGGGAATTTCAAGCAGTTTTTTGTCCTGGTTGCGTTTTATGAAGGTAGGTAAAATTTAGGAAAATCTTCACGGGTTTCTTTTGTCTCCCTCGCTTTTTAGCCGTCTGATTGGTCAGTGAAAATGAGGCTTTGGCGGTTTCGACCATGGGCCACGAGTAATCGGCTATGTACGACGAATGATTCCTATGCTACCTTGAATCCAAGATTAGCGCTAATTGTGGTTTGAACTACCCAGCCCAGGCCCGGTTGTTCAAAATTGGTTTTAGGCCAACAACCAACACCGCTAATCGTTAATCAAACCGCTAATCGTGGTTTGAACAACCCAGCCCTGGATGTTAGAGCCTTTAATTAAATAGAATTGATTTCTTTGTCGCAGGAGACTCTAGGAACCCAGAGTTAAACGAGCGTTGTTTTGGAGTTAAACGTTTTGTTGGCTTAGGTGAAACCGTGAAACAAACTGAACAAACTGAAGAAAACAATGGACACGTGCCTAAAACAACGGTTTTTACAGATTTGTTTGCAATTTGGCAATGGAGCCCCTTTATAGATCACATTTAATTTAGAAAATAATAGGTACTAGGAGAAAAACAGACGCAAAAAACAGACAGATTTTTCAGCGCATTTTTAATTAAAAAATATTGATTATCCTTTGTGCGGTTTCAATAAACGAAATTGTGAAGATTTATAGCTCTTACAGTAGGTAACAGGTCTATTTCGTAAACTCCTAAGATCCTCTTCGTAGTGCAACAACTACTAGGTAGGCGAGAACACTCTGATCCATGAAATCAAATATTGTCTCAGTCAGGATCAAATGGTTATGAACAATTATGCGAAATCTCATCACTTAGTACCCCCGTTGAGATTGTCACATGTTAGCTTCTTGCTGACAGCTTCGCACTAAATTGATGTGTGGGTGTGAGATAAAAATACCCGACCGTCGATGTAATATTGGTGTAGGCCTGCGAACTCATCGTGCAAGCATTTCGGATCTTGGAAGGCTTGGAATCAAGTTGCAAGCTAAAGGAACCAAAGTTTCAAGAGAGACAGAGAGAGACAGAGACACAGGGAGAGAGAGACACAGGGAGAGAGAGACACGGGGAGAGACAAAGTTGCAAACATGCAGACCGGTGTTTCACGAGAAGAACTCGTCATGGAGGAGGTGAAGTTTGGAAGTTCAGGCAAAAAGTTAAGAATTCTCTGGGCCGTCGTAGTCTTGCTTTTGGTGATGACGATTCTATTCATCGGGCTTTTTGCAACAGAAAGGAAGAAAGCAAACGATGCAGAAGAGAAAGCAGCCATTGCCAACAAGCAGAAAGGTGGGCCTGGTCAACCAACGAAAAAACCACAGCCGCCAGTCACGACTATGAAGCCTCCTGTAATCACGACCAAGAAACCTGTCATGCCCACCACACCACCAGGCACGTTAATCACTCCCGATTCAGTTCAAGTTGCTGCCAGTGAGTACCTTTACACTTCCTTAGTACTTTATTAACTCATTCCGGAAGCGCTTTTTATTTTGCGCTGCTAGTGTTTCATGTCGCACCGCATTGTTATCCACAAGCGTTTAATTTTACTATGCAGCTGCAAAGGTCTCTACTTTAATTTCTGTCCGAAGCGTTTTCCGCGTTTTCCTTTGCGCTGCCAATATAAAAAAGCAAGTGTTTCAGATCTGCCCCACCCAGTCCCCCATTATTTGGTTTTGTTTCAGATCTGCCCCTTTCCCCTAGTATTTGGTTTTTCTGGTTTCCATTGTGAAATTGTTAACGGTGAATTTAGCCAAAACTTTGAACAAATAATTCTCACATTTTTATTTTCATTATAACGTCAAGATGGGTAATATAGACCTTTTAGCTGTTGTACAAAAGAGCCTGGATCGAGAGATACTTCTATATATTTTTATCCGAGAGGCTTGATTGAGTGGCATTAAGGGAATGTAAGCATATAAAAGTGGCTCAAGCCACTTGCGATCAAATTCTAACCTATCAGATATCAGTATTTCCTGTTGACGTAGATCAGTCACCGAAATATGGTGCAAATATGGCGCTTGGTTGACGTCCAGTTTTGGAAAATGTAGATGCAGCGAACGGAAACTTCAAAATAAAACAAAACATGCACACGTTGCATTTCGTTTCTCAAGCGCAGCGATATTTGACATGTGAAGACAGTGAAGAATTAATGCAGAAGTCAACATTGGATAAGAAGGACAAGTGCTAGCACGCAGGGCATGTTGTAGAAACCGGACCGTAGGATCCTAGGACCTCCGAGATCCCAAGGACTTTTACTTGCTAAAGATAAAAAGGACCCTTAGCACCAGAGGCTCATCACCATAGACGAACAATAGGCCAATGTCATGAAGGTAGGCCAATTTCATCAAGCTGTCAAAGACAAACAAGAGGCTGCGGATCATCAGTATGGGCATAAGCTTCACCTCTTCCATTTTACGAAGTTCCACTCCTGCAAACCAACGCAAGGACGCAGGAACGCCGGAGAGGGGGGGCGCGGAGGGGCAAGCGCCCCTCCTGCCCTTTCCTAACGGGGGCAAGGGGGGCAAAAGTGCTCTTTCAATGAAAAACAATAATTTACTTTGAAACTTGATAGAAAAGCCGTCATAGCTTCATTCCCTTATCAGAAACACACCAGTAACGAAAATGACTGGCAATTGCAACTTCAAAATAAGCAATATGCGATTTTCACCCCGGGTAATGTCTGTGCAGTACAGTGGAGGCTGTTCAGTACAGTGGAGGCTGTTCAGTACAGTGGAGGGCTCACATCAGTACTGTGGCGGGCTAGCATCAGTACAGTGGAGGTTGCC
>REGL01000004.1:324763-340023 GCA_004194395.1 Aurelia aurita complex sp. Pacific | reverse complement strand
TTAACGGGGCTCAGTCGTCAAACAGTAAACAAATCCGTAAACTCGCACGTGTCGGGGATTATCTATTGTTCGTCCATTGTTCTCTGCAGTTTGTTTGGTGGCTTCACCCAAGCCACAAAAAAGTGACCGTTAAAAATCCACTTATATCCGAGCAATCGTAGAAGATATGAATGTTTGGTTTGTTCCTTAGTGAAGTACAAGGATTAATGCCCAAACAGCAACTTTCATTTTGAAAAAAATACGAAAATCCTGCCTGATATCACCTTTCAAAAAACTGCAAAAATCATCGTTTTGTTTACATTTTGACGACGGAGCCCCTTTAAGTTTGGGAGGTGGAATGTTGTTGTCTGTTGCTCAGAACTTGAAGTCATGGCCAAGCCTAAGCAAGAAATGATCTCGTTAACAGAATTTAAACAATAATTTTTTGCTTGGCAAGTAAACTATCTCATTTCATTAATATTTCATGGTTAGTTCGGAATCACAACAATACTGTAGTGTCCGAATTGCCCATAGATTTTTCTTGAAAACTCTCTTAACCACTCGATTTTTATGGAATATGAATCCCTCAAATTCCAACTGTTGGCTTGCGATTCGTAAATTGCTGCTTTCGATGAGTCAGTAACGTTATTTGCTATGCAGTCAACTGTGAAGAGAGGAATTTTGAAACCGCCATTTCGGCGCCATCTTGAGAATCTCCTTACTTCCGCCTTATAACCTCCAAGCCCCCGTTTTAGAGAAGAAAAGAAAGCGGCAGTATTATTCTTTACAAATATTTCAAACTGATCTCGATTGACCAAACAAGAGATTATTGTCATTGGTTTTAAATCTTATCAAAGTTGCGAAAACCACAAAATGAATTTAGAAATAGCTTCTGGAGCCTGTCGGTCTACGTACTATTGGCTCTTCAGAACCAGGACGAAAAGACAGGAGAAGAATTCCGAACCAAATGTTGCACCATTGACTAGGCTGTCTATTCCACGGACTACTGACCCTTCAGATAAACTGCACTGGATAAAGGATAAAGAGACAGCAAGAATTCTTGCTACCGGACGTTCTTTTGTCAGATTGGACCATATGTATTGGGGACACTTTGTGTCGATCGTGTCTTAAATAGAATTAAAATACCTGGCTTAAATATTCATAAATGAATAACCGCTTCGTTACCTTGCTTGTTTTCATTGCAGGAAAGTCCCGTCTTTAACAAGGGCGGGAATGTCACACCAGGAATGATGGTCCTACCTTTGTCCGAAAACCGGTAGTTCACGAAAAATTTTTGCATCACCTTTGTCCCAAAAACTGGTGGTTTTTTATGTCGAATTTTCGCAGTTCTCTGTCTTCAATTTGGCGGACAACATGATGTATCACTGACGATGTCTGTCCCATGTTGTATTCTTATCTTATACCTTGGTAAGCCCGAAGGTTCTTAACATAGAACAGGCCATCTTTTCAATATCAAACATGAACATAACATAACACGTCAGCATACGAAGGGGTCTAGGTTCGAGTGTCAATTACTACATCCCATAAACCCGTAGTTTCGACCCAGGAAAGCAAGTAGTAATTGTGGCCATCAAGGTACAAGTGTCCCAAAACCGGTTGCCAGACAAAGGTAGATAAGTGCTTTGGTCAAAAATTTGAAATCCTGGTCTCTTTTTCGGAAATTTACTGGACAAAGGTAGAACCGCTTTGGTGCAAAGTTGGATTTTCTAGTCATTTTTCCGTAGATTTGGCGGACAAATGTAGAACGGCTTACGTGAAAATTTGAGATACTGATCTCTTGAGGTAGAACCAGCTTTCAAGTAAACTTTTAGGATTATGATTTGATAGGAGGTTAAAAAACTTAATTATGACAAAGTGATGGATTAGGTCTTCCTTTATCCCGAAAACTGGTTGTTTTGNCGTTGTTGTTATTTATTGCCAAGCTAGGAAGCAGATATACTACAGTAAAGTCCCACCTTCAAGAAACTACTTCATAAGAAACTCAGACTCCGAATTTTGTGAGAACAATCAGGAAACAATACAATAATCAAGGGGGAGCAATAGGCTGAGCTCAAAAAAGGTTTCTTAGACCTCGTTTACACTATGCCGGTACGAAATGAATACGGCATGAAACTGTGCCGTATTGGCCTCCCGTTTACACTATGCCGGCATAGTTTTCACTTGAATACGGCACGACTTGAATACGGCATGCTAATAACTGGCTTCGTCGCTCAACCGGCATAGTGTAAACGGCGAATACGGCATCATTTCATGTCGGATTCACAACGAGGCAATAATCTGGTAAATGAGAGTATGCGCCTTGACAAATCCTCGCTCTGCGCATGGTCAATACCTATCGTATTCATTTCGTGCCGGTATAGTGTAAACGGCGATTCCGTTTTGACAGAAAAACCAATACGGCACAGTTTCATGCCGTATTCATTTCGTACCGGCATAGTGTAAACGAGGTCTAAGAAACCTTTTTTGAGCTCAGCCTATTGCTCCCCCTTGATTATTGTATTGTTTCCTGATTGTTCTCACAAAATTCGGAGTCTGAGTTTCTTATGAAGTAGTTTCTTGAAGGTGGGACTTTACTGTAGTATATCTGCTTCCTAGCTTGGCAATAAATAACAACAACGAAAGTTAGAGAGTCTAGCTTGGCTATGCATCCTTACTTGCTTTCGGCGGTTTCTTATGGCCTAAATTTTGAACAGGACCGCGCTCTGATAGTTGTGGCCAGAGTCGTTAGAAGGCTGCGACGATCTGGGAACTAGTTCTCATGCCATAACTTTCAGAGTGCGGTACTGTTCAAAATTTAGGCCATAACAAACAGCCGAAAGCAAGTAAGGATGCATTGCCAAGCTAGGAAGCAGATATACTCATGAAATGTAAAACAAGCAAGGTAACGAAATATATTTATTCATTTAGGAATATTTAGGCCAGGTCTTTAGGATACAATCGACACAAATCGTGTCCACAATACGCATGATTGGACAAAGATGAAATACAGCAGAAAGCCCAGAGCTTTGATAATAACGATATTGATGTGGGTCGTGGGTATTGATAACAATGATGATGATGATGATGATGATGATGATGAAAATGATAGCGTATAGACTTCAGACTCAATGCACAGAGTCCTAGTTATCAAAACGATAATCTATCAGACCCGATACCAGCCTTGAATTCTAGGCCCCGTCCACACGTATACGTTTACGTTTGTAAACGCATAGAATGCTTTCAGTCCACATTGAAACGCCAAAGCAATTGAAAACGATTGATGAACATGGTGGATGTGACGCAACCGTTTGCAAAAGTATGCGTTTACGACCGTCCACATGTAAACGGGAAAACAGCGTTTTCAAAAGTATCCACTTTGGAAAGCGTTTTCGAATGTATGCGTTTAGGGTGACCTGAAACGTCGCTTACGTGTGGACGCAAGGTGTAAACGTATACAAATGTGTGCGTTTACGAACGTAAACGTATACGTGTGGATGGGGCCTTAGGGGGCAAAGAATAAAAATGTTCCGTTGCCAAAGTCAACAACAACAACAGCAACAACCCCAGTTTTCAGAACATAGGTTACAATCATGCACGAAAGGACTCATGTGCTCCTGTGATGACTAGAATTTGGAATTATTTTGCAATTTCAGCATTGGAGACTTCAAAATTAGTGAATATGAAGCAAAAATATGCTGTAGATCCAAAATTCATGCCAGAGTTTATCCTCGAAAGTCAATAAATTAATGCTCTATGCATCATTTTCCCAACAAAATCTTCTAAAAGTGGGCCTGTAACCACAAAAAAACCGATAGGTAGAGTAAAATTTCCGATAAATGGCCTTCTGGGGGGGCGCTCCGCCCCCAGCCCCCACCCCCCACTTGCCCTGTAATCCACGCTCCGTCGCAGCAGTGCGTTTTGTTTCTGTCTGTATCGTTGATCGGGCCATGCAACCTCGTCCCCAGGGCCTTTTGTCACAAAGGTCCTGGGGACGAGGTTGCGTGCCATGCAAAGCAACCAAATCGGACATTAGCAAATAAAGCTTTTATCGAGTTTTACCAAGCTTGAATCAATCTCCACTTGAAACGAATAATTTCTTACACAAGTTCATTGTAATCTTAGTGCATGACTGCGGGTCGATGTTTTCATGATCATTTTCCTTGAAAAAACAAACAACTTTCTCTTTACATTTGAAAATTGTCGATCGGAAAAAGCTCTTAGTTGCTGCTAAAGAAATCATTTATTCCACGCGCTATCCACACTGTCGAATTTTATGTTTGGCCATACCAAGTAGTGATGATAACACAATTATACTCTTATGAATTTACTGAACCTTTCTGTGCAGTAACTGCGACCACGTTTGTACGTTAACTGTGTGATCGATGGTCGGTCTATGGTTTCAAATATCAAGCGTGGGACGTTGTTAAAGTTGCTTTTCTTCACAACCACAGTTATTTGAGTTTTGCGCTGTCGCAGAATGAACAAATCGAGAGTGAGATAGACTTGCCTCAATTCCATTTCGTCAAAAAACAATTGTACAAGGGAAAGCGGAATGTTTCGTAGTTGACTTTCAGATAGACTTATTACAGTTGACGAAATAGACTTGGGGCCAGTCTCAAAGTGAGAAGACGCATGAAGCTTGAAGCATGAAGGTGTTGTGGCGCATTGCTGCAATAATCTGACTTTGCAGCCACAACGGTCAGGTAGACGGGGTTCAATATCAGGTAGAGCTCCACAGAGACGTAGAAACCAGGGACCCCTAGCCTGCATGCAGACTCTGTCAGAAAAGTTGAAAGAAGGGCTCTCTCGTTCCTGTCCTGTCCTGTCCTGTCCTGTCCTGTCCTGTCCTGTCCTGTCCTGTCCTGTACTGTACTGTACTGTCTTGTCCTGTCCAAGAGTCTGCACGCAGGCTAGGGACCCCAAGATTTTGCAATTATAACGAAAAAATGCCCTTTTGTTTCGGGAAGTATCCCTTTAAGACCTTTTACTTAACAATGAAATGCTCTTGAAGTGGCATGCCTCCCCCCTCAAAGTTAACTGAGGCCGTAGGCTGATGCTGCCTACGGCCATGAGCCCCTGACGAGGTATCCTAGGGGTAACAGTGCATGGGATCTATCTCAAATGGGAGATTGTCTATCTTGCAAATGTTCTTCAAAAGTCTATCGAATTTCTTCCCGCTTTTAATTCTATTTTGATTTCATGCCGACAAGGTGAATATATAGTTGTCTCCAGATTTATTAGACCTGTACCGGCCTCAACTGCCGATATTTTAAAGGCTGACTTATTTAAAGGTTAATTTTAATCGTAATTTCTACTTCTGGTTGATAAATTTCGACCATCAGACCATTTCAAGTGATCGGAAATCAATTAATTCCTTTGCTACTGCTTACGCATATCAATCAGTACCAAGGATACGTCATAACGACCCCCAGGCGTCTTTATCTGGTGCACTTTCATTGATAATTTGAAGCCGCAACCACCCTAAGACTGGACATCAATATAAATTTGAACGTTGTGGCTGTGAACTGCAGAAATTTGGCGAGCAAGGTCGTTTCAAGGCAAGAAATTTAAATCATAGTGTTGTCAGTTCTGCCTGACGACTGTAAGACGCTGTTTCAAAATTACTTGAAAAACGTTTTCTTACTGTCAAAGAGCCTTTGCATAGTTTTACTTCATTCTTGATCTTCTCTTCCTTTGTGTTACTCGAACGGACTCGAGTAATGTCTACAACACTTCTTCCAAAACTTCATTGTGAAAGTTTCACNTTGTGGCTGTGAACTGCAGAAATTTGGCGAGCAAGGTCGTTACAAGGCAAGAAATTTAAATCATAGTGTTGTCAGTTCTGCCTGACGACTGTAAGACGCTGTTTCAAAATTACTTGAAAAACGTTTTCTTACTGTCAAAGAGCCTTTGCATAGTTTTACTTCATTCTTGATCTTCTCTTCCTTTGTGTTACTCGAACGGACTCGAGTAATGTCTACAACACTTCTTCCAAAACTTCATTGTGAAAGTTTCACAAGGGTACATTTGCTAGACTTTTTAGGATTTGGGAAAACTCCTGAGAAACCATCAAGAAACTTTGAGTACTAAAAATGTGGATTGCAAGACACTTTCAATACAGTCGTGGCCAAAAATTTAAGTCAATTTCATTGTGACGTCATAACAAAATGGCGCCGAAATTCAAAAAACAACATCACAATTCGGAATCTACATGGGAAGTTTGGGAAGTTGACTTAAATCCAGAACTACAGGGTTTCCCAAAAAAATTGTGCCCCATTTGTCTGAAGATTGCGACAAAACGGCAAAAGATTCTCGCAAAGATTCTGCATGATGCTGCTCTTCAGATATTCAATTAAAGTTTCCAACCATCCCCATAAAAATCCGTTGAGAAATGATGCGGAGAGTTCCACTATTTCTGACCTCACAGAAATTATTTCTTTCTTCACGTGAAGATACTTATCACTGCAAAATAGTAAGAAAAAATGGCCGAGCGCTGGTTTCAGTCATCAGGCAAATTTGGTCTTCTGAAGGTCACAGCTCCATCATTTCTCAACGGATTTTTACGGGGATAGTTGCAAACTTTAATTGAATATCTAAAGAGCAGCATTATGCAAAAATTTGGCGAGAATCTTTTGCTGTTTTTTCGCAATCTTTAGGCAAACGGGGCACAATTTTTTTGGGACACCCTTTAGTTCTCTTATTTTATCTTCTGTTGTGCATATTCGAAGATTCTTCGAAATGCATCAAAGTATCGTTTGGTTCAGATTCTTTTTTTAGAAAAGCTGAATGGTCTATTGATGGTCGCTAGAAAGATTGGATGGTTTGCAGACAACGTTTAGTTGTATTTGGCNGAAGGTCACAGCTCCATCATTTCTCAACGGATTGTTACGGGGATAGTTGCAAACTTTAATTGAATATCTAAAGAGCAGCATTATGCAAAAATTTGGCGAGAATCTTTTGCTGTTTTTTCGCAATCTTTAGGCAAACGGGGCACAATTTTTTTGGGACACCCTTTAGTTCTCTTATTTTATCTTCTGTTGTGCATATTCGAAGATTCTTCGAAATGCATCAAAGTATCGTTTGGTTCAGATTCTTTTTTTAGAAAAGCTGAATGGTCTATTGATGGTCGCTAGAAAGATTGGATGGTTTGCAGACAACGTTTAGTTGTATTTGGCATGCATATTTGTATAGAGTTAGCATTTCGAGATATTTTAAACCAATGTTTGAAAATGGATTAATACGAGATTAGCCAACCGATTCTCACGTCATCTCACATAAATCTACCTTAATATTTCTTGATGATAATCAGATGAAAGCCAATATTATTCTACGAATGTCGAAACCTACATGTCGACCAGATGGAAGTTCTGTCGCACCTGCTTGCAATGTGCAGCCAGAGAAGGGGCAAAGTAACGACACATTTTTATTTATTAATGAAAACATATTGCCAGAAGGGAAGAGAATTGTTTCATTCGTAAAATTTGCAAATGAAAGCGCCTCGGCAAGATGCAACGAGCCTAAAATGTAAATAAAACATTGTTGTTGTGGCATTGAAGATAAACCTAAAGTAAACAAAGGATTTAGAGATTGTTTTAATTAAATCTTTAAAAATATGAAGCATAATCTCGAAACATGCTATTTTTTTAATTAAGAATAGAAGAATAAACATTTGGAGACAGAAAAACTGGTGAGGACACATCCGACTGGCACCACCGACCGGCATGTCCTAAAAACCTGACCACAGGACCCTAGGACCTCTGAGACCCCTTAGGCCCTTCAGTACTAAAGATGAAAAAGACCCTTCACCAGAGGATCATTATCAAGCCGCCAAATATGAGGTTGCGTATCGTAAGCTTCCCCGCTTCCATCCCACAAACTTACGCTTGTTCAAACCAACGCCAGGAATCATTCAGAAAGTCTATACTATTTAGAAGTACTATATCCTCGGTCGCGCAATATCTGGAACTCTCTGTTTGATCAATGGCGTCCTGGCGTTGGTTTCAACGGCTGGAAGTTTGTTGGATGAAAGAGGGGAAGCTCATACGATACGCAACCTCTGGTTTGACAGCTTGATGCCATTGGCCTATTGTGTTTCTGTGTTATTTAATTCATGTTCATTCAAGTTTTAGTTATCTAGATTTTAATTACAATTTCAGTTGTTTAGTTTCCCTTTCATAATTAGTAAACATGATCGCGACCCCCTGAAAAACAACCTTAGCTGACGGAAAGATGAAACAATAAAGTAAATGTTCTAGGGGTCTCATGGGTCCTAGGGTCTAACGGTCCGATTTTTACACCATGCCCCGCCGATCGGGCCTTCCTGAAACTTTTTTTGAGGTATAAAGAACGCGCCGAAGATAACGAGGTGCAATTTACAAAGCAATATTCTTTGGAGAGTGTACCGCTGTTACGTCATCAGTGTGGTTGGTAAGCACATGGCCAATTGTGTTTGCTGATGCGCGCCTTGATGTTTTGATATCATGCTTGCTTGTTTGCTTACTCGCTTGAAGGCTATTCTACGATTTTTGAGACGCTCGCTTGACTTGAACATTTGGTATCTAAATTTGTACAAGCATAATCGATATTGAAATCCGGAAAGAGTATTCCAGGAATCTCTCGCTGAATTTTGATTGAAACAGTGGACAGGCATTTCTGGTGACTCTCGCTCGGACATACAAATATTGCGATTCTAGAAGATCAAGTTGACTCACACGCTCGTGAACCAACATAAAGATATTGAAATCTGGAGAAGGGCATTCTGTAATTCTATTGGTGAATTTCGTTTGAAATATTGCAACCATGACACGGAAATTTCGCGATTTTCATTGGTGACGTTTTCTTTAGCATTGAACATTGGAATCAGCAGGTAGGTCTTCTGACGCTCGCTCGGACATACCAATATTGTCACCCAGAAGATCAAGTTTGCTGACACAGTCGTGAACATAAAGGCAGTGAAAGCTGGAGAAAGATATTCTATGACTCTATTGGTGAAGTTCGATTGAAATAGTGGACAGATATTTCTGGCGACGCTCTCTCGGACATACAGACATTCTGGTCATAGAAGATTGAGTCTGCCGGCAAGATCGTTGACACACACATATTTAAATCTGGAGAAGGATCTTCTGTCATTCTATTGGTCAATTTCAATTGAAATATTGCAACCATGACACGGAAATTTTGCGATTTTTATTGGTGACGTTTTCTTGAGCATTGAACATTGAAGTCAGCAACGAGTTATTCTGACGCTCGCTTGGGCATCTTGATATTGTGATCCTAGAAGATTGAGTTTGCTGACAAGATCGTGGACATGCAGATATTGGGTAAGACCTGCTCATGTTAAGAATACAACAGAGAGGCAAGTGAACTCGCTGTGTGGTAGCAGGCTTAACGTAATCAAAAGCACAATACAACAATAGGAGATGCAGAGGCAATCTGCAAATGACCTGGATAATTTGGAGAATCTTGTGATGATGTCTCCGACGAAACATCGCATCACAGTTGAGTTTTCATTAAATATTTAAGAGAGAAGACGAGAGAATTCGATAAGATCTTGATAAGAGCTCGAGAGATTTGCTGTGCAGCACACAAAACGTTGTCCAGAAAACCAGATCAAAATGCCCAGATCTTAATAGGAGCTTAGAAAGTTGATGAGGTACCCCCAGAAGCCAGATCTGCATAACGAGATATTACACGGGTCTTGGAAAATTGTGGAGTTGTCCAGAAAGCTTAGAGCTGGATAGTATTTATCAAGACCTTAACATTATCTTGGAAAATTGCTGAGTTGGCCAGAAAGCCCAGAGCTGTTTAACATTCTAACAAGACCTTACAGGACCTTCGAAAATTACGGAGCTGTCCGGGAAGCTCAAAGCTGTTTAACATTCTAACGAGACCTTAGCAGGACCTTCGAAGATTGCAGAGCTGTCCGGGAAGCTCAAAGCTGTTTAACATTCTAACGAGACCTTATCAGGACCTTCGAAAATTGCGGAGCTGTCCGGGAAGCTCAAAGCTGTTTAACATTCTAACGAGACCTTAGCAGGACCTTCGAAGATTGCAGAGCTGTCAGGGAAGCTCAAAGCTGTTTAACATTTTATCGAGACCTTCATAGGAGCTTGGAAAATTGTGAGAGAACGAGAAAACAAGTTCTTTATAATATTGATATCAAAAGTGAGAAACCTTGATAAGACCAGGTGAGACTACTCAAGAACTAGTGATCCGCTGCCAAGATAGCCGAAGTGTTAAACGATTATTAGTGTTTTTGTGTAAAGTGTTTGAGAAATAGAGGACGCAGGTATCTTCGTATTAAGGTATCGATGCAGAGGTAAATGGATGTATGTTTTTTGGTTGGTGAAGAGAAGAGATGCATGGTTTCGTCTTCTGATTGCATGCCTCGTTCATTCTTACAAGCTGCCTTGTTAATGTATTGTGGAAAGTGACGACATAAAAAAGGAGGCGAGAAGAGTGTTACGATTTTCAGCATATATCCTGCTAACACATTTGAAAGCAAAAATGCATGCTACAGTTTAGAAGACAAGGCTCGAATATTCAAGTTCTACAACAGAGAAGTCTGGAAGCTGGCTCATCGACAACTTCTATTGTTGCTGCATTGAGTGGCCGTTGTACGTGGAGAAAGTGGAAAGTAACGCAGTGCATGCGAAAATTTTCTGTGAAGAAAAAGTTAAGCCCAAAATTATCGCATTGAAATGACTTTGTATTTGCCAATGGAGATTGTGAAATGGACGTTGGGAAGTATTATTCAACGTTCTCCAAAGATTGCTGTTGCCCACATTTTTACTGCATAAATGGATTCAGTTCTTGAGCGATTAGAGAACATGTTCTGTTGACTAGAGGCTGTGAATTTCCCAAGTTTCTTGCAAACGTCTTTTGAAATTTTTAAGACTGAAGCAGGGGAGAAATCTGTGTTATCTGGAGATCTGAAGCAATCAGTGGAAGACAGGTTGGAGATCGATTTAATAGGTGCTGTTTGATGGGACTAACTTCAAATCTGAAGCCTTAGCTTACAAAACTGTTGTGTACTTTTTGGAGAACGAAAGCGAATATAACTGGTGTGCTGAGTGTAGATCCCAGCTAAGCAGTTTTTAAGATAGGGAGAAGATTGATGTAATCAGTTCTACTTGATAGGAGCAACCTCGCATCTTGTGGCCAGGTCAATGAAATTAACCCACCTCAATTGGTCAATAAATATTTCTTTACAGAATAAGATTGGAAAGATAGCAAACCAGAGAGAGGTAGTGGTGTGTATGTGCATAAGAGGGAAAGACCACAGAAGTAGGATTTACTTTCGGTTAATATCAAAGATTAAGAATTTTATGAATTCCAAGCCGTTTTTGATCAGAAGAGAGCTTGACATTGAACGGTATGATATGACAGTTTTATATGAAGATTCCGAGAGAGTTTGACGTTGAAAAGTACGATATGCGAGCTGTATGATATCAAGCCTATACGATACAAGTTCTAGATTATCTGACGTTGAAAAGTGCCATATCAAGTCACGACGGGGCTTTTCAAGACCTATAACGACGATATAAGACCTATCAGTCACAATCACGCAATCATGGGCAATTCCGCGAAAACTCAACAATATTCCGCGATCAAGATTCACCGTACTATTACATGGCAACTTCGCAAAATTAGATGTCTTTTTGCGTTATTTTTACTCGCAACTGGAATAGCGGTTGCATTTATTGTTTTGTATGCTGGAAAGGAGAGTTGTAGTAAACTTTGGAAAGACGTTTCAATTGACGAATGCAGGAGACCAGAATGTATTCAAGTTTCTGCTGGTAAGGTTATATTTTATGATCAAAATGTGCCTTTTATTTTCAAATGTATATTTTCCCTGGAACAGCATATTCTTATTCTAAGTTTAGAAAAGTCTGCAACAACCTGTAATTTTGCAAAAACAACTTTCTTTCAAACTAAAATCTGCATAAATCTGCCAAGAATTCGATTCCAAAAATCGGCATAGGCTGCAAATATAAGATATTGCAAGAATTTTGCAAATGTAGGAGAAATTACATATGCAGCTAAACTAAGATAAACCAGCCCCTCAGGCGACGAAATATCACGAACTTTCCATCTATAAATGAAATTACAAGTTTTGCAGCAAGATTTGTGTGAACTAAACAGCGCTTTCAATACCTAAATAAACATTATTTTAAGAGAAATTCCTTTTGTGGAGTAAATCAAACAAAACTGTTTTCATGGGACAAACATACACCTTTCATTTTGTCTATGCATAGCTAATCAAGTCGCCCGATCGGCCCGTCAGCAGATTTGGAGCAAAGAATGCTTGCTTGAAGAGGATGGGGGGACTAATTAATGGGACTAGTCACCCCTTCAGGGTAGGAATTGAGGGCAGTCAGTCTTCTTGAGAATAGCCTGTTTCTTTATTTTCTTTGTTTTGATCATTGCGTTACAGTTCTGCTTACACCCCCTTAAAATGTGCTCCTACCAGTACCCATTCTCGTTCAGAAACTCGTGAGAAACTTTCAATAGAAATTTAACTTGATCGTAGGTTTTGGAAGTCAAGAAACCTCGAGGTATAAATGTAGAGCAAATCTTCTTATAACAGATCAGTTCAACCGCATTATCCACGTAGGCAAAGCAATGTTCTATTCCAAATAGGATGAATTTCTAATTCGTTTGGAGCTCAGATTTGAAACTGTTAAGTAAAAGATCAAATAGAACAGACATTTCTTGTCAAAACAATTTCGAGAATGTATCATGAAAGCCGATCTCTTTCACAACATCTATTATTTAATTCCATTTTGCTTGACCCTCTCTTACCCCCATTCTTACCCTCTTAACCCCATTGTTTCTTTCAATTCTTACCCCCAATTCATACTTCTCCTGTAGTAAGGGAAAGGAAGCAAGTCTCTATACATTTTCAGTCTCAGCTATCATGAATGGTTAAATCTTTTTACACCAACATTTGGGTAGATTTAGAATTTTTGGAATGGGGGTGGGGGGGGGTGTGCAGTATGCTTTTCATGCCTTGACTTTCGTGTACCTTAGATATGTCCTTTCCATGGTCATTCTGCAGTCACGTTTTCACTGTATGAGCCTTACCATATTCTCACAAAAAGTGTTGTTTTGGAGAAAGAAATTCCGTGGACTATTTTCACGTTTTCGGTTTGTTTGCAAAATGCCTGCTGCATGTTTCAAATCTCATATATGAATGAGTTGCGATAGTAACATTTAATGTTTTTCATTCATTTTGTTACTCTTTCTCTCTCTCCGACAGTGAAATATCTATCTTTTTATTCTTAAGAATTTTCTTTATGAATCACCAGAGCGGGCTCTTTAGTTGCCCAGAGTTTTATTGTCCTAAAAACACAGCAACAAGCAATAAATATCCATCAATTTATACCTTTTTAACTGTGGAAGGAAATTTATTCACCACAATATTTATACACATTCTTTCTTGTTTTTAAACATCGATTTTGCCTCAGTTTCCTTATTTTATTTACGTAAATAACCAACAAAGACCAATTTATCAATGAGAGTCCTGATGGGTTGACGAAGATCCCTTCTTTTGTCTTTTGTCAAAGAAATGCAAGTCTTTCCTGTTCAACCCCCTATGTTCCTCGGTTGAAGAATAGAAACATTTTAGACCAAAGATAACATGATAGGTAGAAATATCTCTTTTGGATTCCGATTGATCAAATCTTTTCAAATGAGCTTCAGGTGAAGTTTCTTGCTTCATATCTTCTTCTCCCAAAGAAATCTAGGCCTGGCTGATCCCATATCAATACATTTCGCAGTTCTGTCTCCACGCAAACCCACACTCGATGAATCCACCGTTGAAATACCTCTACCATCAGATAATTTTTTGCATGTTTTAAGGATTTTGTGATCATTAAAGTTTTTATTCTTTGAGAAAGATTGGTTTCTTTATCATCGACATTTATCAGTCGCTGTGATTGTGAAGATATCCCATAAAATGGAGGCATCTTTTATCTAGGCCAGGTTTCCATCCTGGAAATAGAAAATTTATCTTATAGATGTGTTTGATTAAAATGTAAGGGACAGGGCTGTACCAGTGATTAGATACACCAAATGATTGCATCGATTTCGACATTGCCTATGGGTTTCTTATAAAATGCCTATAAATTTCAGAAAATGCCTATAAGTTTCTTCTAAAAATATCAGTCATTTGGCACATTTGCCGGTGGTAGCTCCTACGGGATACACGTATTTTTTTATATGAAACTGCCCATAAGAAACTCAACTCTCAGATCGCCAATGAATTAACAAACTCCGGTACTGGGAAAATATAGGTTACGAAACTTATTTATTGTGATAAAAGAAGTCCTTAACATGTTTTACTGTGTTTTCACGTGTTTCCTGTATCATATTATTCGAAAGGTACTTGAGTAATGTCTAAACATTGGAAATGCTTCGAAAAACATTATTTTGAAATATTCACGAGGGCAAAGGTAGTAAACATGAAGATTGTTACACTCATTTTTTTTTATAAGAAACCGCTTATAAGGAAGGGTAGGCTCAATTTTTCGAAAGCTAAGAAACAGCCCTACCTGCATTGAAAAAGCTAAGAAACTTTTGTAATTTACAGTTTTATTTTTCCAATAACATGTCTTGACACTGTACAGTTATAGCAACTGTTTGGACAATATTTTGAGTGCGAATTATGTTATTTACTTGTTTTGAGATCTTACGAAGTAATTTGGGAGCCCTTTAGACAAAACAAAATTAACTCTACACGTCCAGCATTAAAAATATAAGAAACACCTAAGAAACTTTTGGTAGCAAAATGACCCAAAAATTTAAGAAACTGCCTACCAGCCCCGGACCTTAGTTTCTTATAAAAAGATGAGTGTATAGAACCTCGAGAAAATCGTAAGAAACTCTGAGTACTGAAAATCTGATAATCTTAAGAAACTTTCAGTACTGAATAAAATTCTTAGTGTAGCACTGCCTTACCACAGAGATTCTGTATCGGTTTGTAATTGGAAGAAAGTGAATCA
This sequence comes from Aurelia aurita complex sp. Pacific, assembly GCA_004194395.1. Classification (NCBI taxonomy): domain Eukaryota; kingdom Metazoa; phylum Cnidaria; class Scyphozoa; order Semaeostomeae; family Ulmaridae; genus Aurelia; species Aurelia aurita complex sp. Pacific. The sequence continues at coordinate 325,039 of REGL01000004.1, read as the reverse complement.
TCAATCGTGACTCACTTTGTGAGAGAATTAATATGCGATGGAATTTAACGATTTGATTCTGAAAGATTAGATAGATGCAAAATAGTTTATCAGCTTTAAAATCATTTCATTGATACCAAGAACATTGATAACAAGTCTCATATCATGCAGTAGCCTTTGCTTTCCACAATCCTTGCATTTGCCACATAGGGCAAAGTGGTCTATCTTACCTAGGACCTAAGATCTGGAACAATCTACACTCTGACCTAAAGTCTGCTAAAAACGTTAACAGTTTCA
>REGL01000004.1:302179-313809 GCA_004194395.1 Aurelia aurita complex sp. Pacific | reverse complement strand
AGTAGCTAGAGACTGTCTCAAGTGGACGTCACGTGAGATTTGTGACAACGCAATAATAGTCATGCTAAACTCTTTGATTGTTTTTCGCGAGCATTTTCGCGTGACAATTAGTTTGAGTGAAGATCTTTGATTTGAGTCAGATTCAAGTACAACAGGAGGGTCGTCAGTGGTGGAAAAAATATTTGCCTTCCTGTAAAGGAACGTCAAAAGCAGAATTCTTCCTTCCATTGTTTTATCAATTTTCTGTTGTCCAAGATGTCAGCGTAGTTGATAATTCATTAGGAACTAAAGTTACTTTTAAAGCTTCCTTGCATCCCAAAACTGTTAATGAAAAGAGCATAATCCAAACATTGATTTTCTTCTATGCTTTCCTTCCTCTAGGAAACTTCCTCTAGTCCTTTCTGTCTCTTTATGTTTTCAATTTTTCCTTTCTTTGTCATCCTATTTTCCTTCCATCTTTCTTCCTCCTCTCCTTTTTCTTTTCATCCTGTTTCTTTCCATTCTTTTTTTACAACCTTTTCCCTTTCATTTCTTCATTCCTCCCTTCCCTTCATCGTTTCTTGCCTTTTCCTTCCTTCTATTCTGCTGTCTCTCTTTCCTTCCCTTTTCTTCTTTCCAGACAAACAAGTTTCAGACAAACAAACAAACAAACAAACAAACAAACAGACAGACAAACTGCTTCGCGGCTTCACTGCTTCACGCACTTTTTTCCACCTCTGAGGGTCGTAGGAAGCAGCTGCAAATGATTGGGGGCACTTTTTATTAGAGCAACAGAGAAAAATACCTCTAATCTATGCTTGTGACCTAGAACTATTGTTTTTTTGCATTATTCAGGGGCTTAAGCCCCTGTTTCCTTGCTTTCTAAAGTTTCTATCGATGTAGGTTGCCTTAAAGTTTCTACCAAACCGCGGGTGGGCTCATTAATTTTGAAGGCCACAAAGGGGGTTACAAAACAGGGGTTTCTTTTCAAAATCGAATATTTGAGTTAAGACTATGAATGACAGTGGCTTAAATCGTTCACTTCACATCTGTCTAGAACAACGAAATTTCTTATGAGAAATATTCGAGGGGCTATTATCATCTCAAAAGTTTCTTGTATCAGTGTTTCTTATTTGGAGGATCCTACTGTAACACTAACGTTAAAAGCTTCATTCCAGAAATCAGCGTCTTTACTTTTTTTCACAGTACGGATTCTAGACTGATCTTTTTGATTTTGATAGCATGTTTGTTAGTAAAATCCTTTTTTACAGCATATAAGCTTCCAATATGATGTGGAACATTGCCTTTGAGCTAGGCGTTACTGAAAATTACAGTACTTGGTAGTACGGAATCTAAATTGATTTCTTTAGTGTTTATGAAATTTTTGGTAACAAACTCTTATTCTTCTACAGCGTACAAGCTTCATATATGATGTGGAAAGTGGTCTTTAGTCTTGGTTCAGTTTNTACGGATTCTAGACTGATCTTTTTGATTTTGATAGCATGTTTGTTAGTAAAATCCTTTTTTACAGCATATAAGCTTCCAATATGATGTGGAACATTGCCTTTGAGCTAGGCGTTACTGAAAATTACAGTACTTGGTAGTACGGAATCTAAATTGATTTCTTTAGTGTTTATGAAATTTTTGGTAACAAACTCTTATTCTTCTACAGCGTACAAGCTTCATATATGATGTGGAAAGTGGTCTTTAGTCTTGGTTCAGTTTTACTTGGGAAATACAAAGCTGCTTATAATGAATACTACGAAGCAATCCTGGGTACCACTGCGGAGGATCCAAGATGGGAGACATGTATGCAGTCAACGTCTGGTACTTTTGGATTTGCTTTGGGAAGATTGTTTGTTGATAAAGCGTTTAAAACTTCAGCGAAAACAATGGTTTGTTCTTTTCTTTATGCTTTGTTTAGATTTCGAATATACATGACCCAGGGCACACACTCAGCACATGAAGGTGGAGGTGAAGTTGCGGTTTTTAGTGCCAAGCGCTGGGATCACAGAAGTAGAACAGGTCTAATGGAATCTGCGACCCCTTGTCATGACGCTCAAGTGGTGGGGCTCTACCGAGTATCGAACCCTGTCCACCTGACTGTTCTGGCTGCAAAGTCAGAGGATTGCACCACTGTGCCACAACACCTTCAAACAGGGAAGTAAGTCTGATAGATCTGGATCAGAATATTGCCAAAAGTGATATCTTTGGGTCCAAATAAACTGAAATTATGGCCATGACATTTCTTGGAATCTAATTTAGTTATACTGATATTTTTGGGGGGTGTTCTATGTTTGTTTACCGGTGTAAACCAGAAAACGAGCTGATATTTTTTTGGGTTTTAATGAAGCTTAACTGATATTATTGGCTTAGCTGGACGTTTCTGGGACTGATGAAGGCGAATGGGTCACATGACTACATTTCAATGAATTCTCGCGCTCTTTTTGCCTACGTTAGAAACCTTCTAGCTATTCTAAAAAAGAATCTGAATCGAACGATATTTTAATACATTTTGTAGGATTTTAGAATGTGCACAACGGTGATGCAAGCTGTAACGTCCCTCCTTCGAACCTCTTGTATAAAAATGGATGGAAATGTCGCTTGATCCAAACTCTTTTGTAGAATAGCTAAAAGGGATATTGCTTCAGTTGCTTCTTCTTCATTTGCAACAATCACAATCTTCCTTCCCTCATAGGCCAATGAAATGATATCAGGAATTCGTAAAAAGTTTATCGACAATATTGATACACTGACTTGGATGGACACAGTGACCAAAAATGCAGCCAAAGAGAAGGTAATATCATTAATATGATTTTCTAATTGTCTCAAAATTAAAGCGTCGAGCCAACGAGGCTCTTCCGGGGATTTCTGGGAATAAGGGACCCCCAAGGCATTTCTAAGCTGGGAACAAAGGGGCACTCGTTAATATAATTTGGAAACAACAGAGCGAACTGAAAAAAATTCAAATCTTTTGGAACAAAGTGGTGGATTTGATTATTTGTCTAGTAAGGAATAAGGAATCAAAAGGCAGCAACAAGAACAGTGATTGGGGAAGAAGGGAACTTTCTCATTTGCCAAATATCGAACAGAATTTTAAAAGATGGAACCATCTGACGTTCAACTTGTAGCTTGGGTCCTTAAATTTTAACTATAGCGGTGAAGGTGAATTTGCGATGTTTTAGCGCCAAATGCTGAGGTTGCAGAAGCAGAGATGGCCTATTCCAATCCACGACCGCTTGTCACCTCAGATCGAAACCTGTCCGCTTCACTGTTCTGGCTGCAAAGTCAATAGAATGCACCACTGCATGACAAGCATCCTCATGGTGTGGCATACTAAACTTGACTGTGTACACTTGTGCTGCATAAATTTTATTATTTTAATTTTCGTTCTAGGCCAGAGCAATTATTGAGAATATTGGTTATCCCAGTTTTGTTGTAAGCGATGCCAAGTTAGATGAATACTACAAAGGAGTGAGTTTTTATGTTTTCGTTTGGTAAACTTATTTATTACAATTCGTCCGAGTTTTCACTCGAAATTACAAAACATTTTTACCTCGTTATCTATTGATTTGAATTAATCGCTCAAACTGCAGAAGTTACCATAGATTTCCATTCATTTAGCTTAAGAAGTGTGTATATTAATTTTGACAAGGTATGCGATAAATATTGTGTCGAATTTGTGTCCTTGGCTCGTAAAATTGTATGTGAACTCTGCTAAATATTGGGTAAAAGAACTGTTATTTATATCGTCGCAATTTCTCTTGTGAATAAGCCCCCCCCTCTAATGAGCCCCCTCTAGAGTCTCCGAGATTGAATAATCCTCCCCCCAGGGACTTGACAGAGCTTTTACGTCACATAGCTTCATTGCTAAACATAACCCATAATCATATGGATTTCGCATCAAATCATTCAAAATTTTCTTCATTTTCTGCATTTCAGTTGATCACTTTCAAAGATAAATATTTCGAGAATGTTTTAAACAGAAGACAATTTTACAATGTACGAAATTATAACAAGATTGGAAAACCAGTCGATAAAACTGAGTGAGTATCTATTCGTTTTCCCCTCTCGCAGATTTTTTTTATTTGATTGTTCCTATCATGGTTAGTTTTTCATAGTTGAACTCTGATACTCAACCATAGCTTAGCGTAGCTACTAGCTGAACTTAAACTACTCAGCAACCCCAGAGAGACCGCCCTTCCTGCCCTTTCAAAAATGGCCTAAATATGGTTTTTTGCCCTTGTTTTGCTCTTAAATATGCAGTTTTACTCCCCTAAAAATGTACCCCGTCTGGTGTCTCGGGATTTACCATATCTGGAGTATTCATGCATTCGTTTTCAGTGCTGCGTAAAAGTTTATTGGGCCTCAAAACAAATTTCATATGAAAATGTGCCTGCCAAAATAAACCATAGGTGACTTTGAGCTTTTGCATCAAAGAATGTGCCTGGAAATGGCATGCCTGTGTGCCATTAGATTAGGCAGGCCCGTTTGTTTTGTGTTGCTGTAATACCGGTAGAACTAGCAGCTCGAGCTCCTATCCTACTTTGTCTCAATGCAACCAATTTGACTTCTCTCTTGATATTTGGAGTTATCTATGCTCAGCTTTAGGCAATAGACCTTTTAGCTATTCTGAAAAAGAATCCGAATCGAACGATGTTTTTGTGCATTTTGAAGAATTTTCGAATGTGCACAATGGAATGATAGAAACTCTAACGCTACTCCATCGAGTTTCGCGTGTAAGGTGTATGAAAATAATGCTCGATCCAGGATTTTTTGTAGGATAGCTAAAAGGTCTATTTATCGGACGATCTCTTCGTGTTAGAAATTTGACCATGTTGCTCCCTTTTGTAGATGGGCAATGACGCCAGCTGATGTGAATGCCTATTACTCTCCAACAGAGAACAAAATTGGTAAATACTTCGGCCTTTTAATTTGTAAAATACCTGGTGCGCCAAAATAAACTATGCACGTTTGGCAGGCCATAACAAATCGTACACTGGACCGATTTTGAAGATTTATGACTTAATCTCTAGCAAAAAGCCTAAATTAGATTCTAGGATTTTTGGAAATTTTTCCGTTCTCCGTTTTTAGAGCTAGAAGCGAGTTTTTTTAAATGCTCGTTTTCGAAATCATTGAAAGCGATCAAAAAACTTCGATCAAATTTGAAAAGATTCAACATGAATGAACAAAGAGAAAACGTTTCAGGGGAATTTGGGGGTTTAGTACAAACTCTCGTATAGCATATTACAATTGGTCGATTTCTGAATCGCAAATCACCGCGAACGAGTTCTCTCTTTGTCCATTCACGTCAATTATTTAGAAAACTTGATCGATGTTTCTCGATCGTTTTGAGTGTTTTCGAAAACTAAGATTTTAGGAAACTCACTCCTAGCTCTAAAAATTGAAAATAATAAAATTTGCAAAAAACCCTGTATTTAATTCAGGCTTTCTGCTAACGATTAAGTCATAAATCATCAAAATCGATCGAGTGTACGATTCATTGTGGCCTGCCAAACGTGCATAGTTTATTTTAGCGCACCCGGTATAATTTGATTGATTTCAGTACACATTTAGGAAACTACTTCTTTTTTAAAGAATCATTGAAAACTACCAAAAATTGAAATGCAAGAAATCGACCATCTTCCTAATTCTTTGAAAAATTCTACAAATCCTTCTTACCGTTTCCAATTAATGAATAATTGCAAGAAGCACAACAGAGCTGACACCATTGTGAAAAAATTTCATTGCAGGCTCATAGAATCTATATTTACAAGATAAACTGCTATTGTCAACTCTCTATTTTGTTCTCAATTTGATCTCTCGTACATCTAACGCGGAAGAATATTAAAGGGATTCAATTTGTTCTCCTAGTTTTCCCAGCTGGAATATTGCAAACGCCATTCTACGATTACAGAGCTCCCAGGTAATTTAATACTTGCACGATATCTTATTACAATCTCTTGGTGTTGATTTGGCAATAAATTCTTTAATTTTCCAGATATGAGAAACAGCTGACAATGAATGTGATTTGCCACCATTTAAAAAAGAATGGATGTTTTGAGATCGAATAAAAAGTCTTTTTAAATCGATCGTTATCTGAATCTCGCATCCTCTTGGTAAAAAGGCAAAAAAAGGAAAAAAAATTGCTGTATCAAATATTCTCTTCTAATTTTAGGGCATTGAATTATGGGGCAATTGGAGTCGTTGTTGGCCATGAAATCACACATGGATTTGATGATCAAGGTAAAATGTCCTGAGCCACACTCAATTTGTTTTCAGTAACTTAGGTCTGGGTTGTTTGGGCACAATCCTCATCCGATATCCTAGCAAAGACGTTTCGGGGCTCTTAAACTATTTATTCAAAGTACTTCCAATTCATACAGATGGCTTGTCGTCACAACTGTGAAAACACGACGCCATCTTGTTTTTTGGCAAACCTATAGAAAATTTCTAAAGGCTTCTGTAGGAAACTTGCAAAAAGTTGCATAAAATTGTATTCTTATATTTTCCCTCATGATAGTGAGTAAGAAAATTAACAATTGTCAGTCAGGCCTACATCAATGAACCAATTGCATGAATTGCTGTTCTTGGAAGCCAGCCGCAATTTTAATTAAAGAAAGCTATGAGAAGCTTACCTTTCCGTCGATAGTTTTGTACACAGCGCCACAAACTCTGTCAGTTGTAAGATGCTCGTCATTTCTTTAAAGTCACCCTTTCTGTTTGATGTTCGCCTAGGCCCACCCTTTCTGTTTCACGTTCGCCTAGGCCCTAGGTGAATGTCAAACAGAAAGGGTGACGGGCATCTTACAACTGATGGCTAGGATTAGGGTCCGCCTTTGGAATGATCTGAGTAGCTTCTAGCTTTTGAAATTGATTTATTTCGATTGATAAACGATGCACTCTCCAAATTCTACTGCCATGGTATGTTTTGTAAAAAATTCAATTACCCCAAGTTTGATTTTCGAGCGTGAATTGATAAGGTCATTTTTTATTTGATTTTGATTTTAAATTCTGTAGGCACGGTGGCCACGTCAGTCAAAGGACTGATTTAAAATGGGCCGTGTAAATACATAGAATAACTAAATCTAAAAGTAAAGCATACAAAATTAAATAATTTTATTTACAATGATATCTGATAAATAAATTAAGTAATGCAAATTATAGCAGGAAAGTGGGAATCGTGTGACATATCGTCTATATATTTACCAGGTACAGATTTCAATAAAGAAGGTAACTCACAGAATTGGTGGACTAAGGAATCCGAAGCTGGGTTCAAGCAACAGTCAAAATGTTTGGTTGATCAATACTCCAAATACAGTNTTGTAAGATGCTCGTCATTTCTTTAAAGTCACCCTTTCTGTTTGATGTTCGCCTAGGCCCACCCTTTCTGTTTCACGTTCGCCTAGGCCCTAGGTGAATGTCAAACAGAAAGGGTGACGGGCATCTTACAACTGATGGCTAGGATTAGGGTCCGCCTTTGGAATGATCTGAGTAGCTTCTAGCTTTTGAAATTGATTTATTTCGATTGATAAACGATGCACTCTCCAAATTCTACTGCCATGGTATGTTTTGTAAAAAATTCAATTACCCCAAGTTTGATTTTCGAGCGTGAATTGATAAGGTCATTTTTTATTTGATTTTGATTTTAAATTCTGTAGGCACGGTGGCCACGTCAGTCAAAGGACTGATTTAAAATGGGCCGTGTAAATACATAGAATAACTAAATCTAAAAGTAAAGCATACAAAATTAAATAATTTTATTTACAATGATATCTGATAAATAAATTAAGTAATGCAAATTATAGCAGGAAAGTGGGAATCGTGTGACATATCGTCTATATATTTACCAGGTAAAGATTTCAATAAAGAAGGTAACTCACAGAATTGGTGGACTAAGGAATCTGAAGCTGGGTTCAAGCAACAGTCAAAATGTTTGGTTGATCAATACTCCAAATACAGTCTGTACAACAAAAATGTAAGTGCTATTTGTAATGCAAGCGTGTGTGCCTCTGTGTACTTTTGTTAGTGTATCTGTGCTTCTTTTGTTGGCACATTGTTGTATGAGGGAGGTGGCCGGCAAGCACTACATTTCCAACTCTTGATAGATTTGCCAGAGCCTGGACCTCAAAACGTGCCCGAGTGTGCACCTCTGGGTTGTTGATGTTGCTCGTTAAACCCTAAAGCGCCTAACACAATGGTGAATTGTTTGCTCCCAGGCTGTCCCTTTCTTAAGACTATCATTGGAACAGTTTGAATTTAATTTCAAGTGCCATACATAGTGGGAACTCGCTGACTATAAGTCATTTCCCACTATGGATGGCACGTAGTTAATTAGCCTTGTTGTTTTGTAAATAGTTTGTTTTTTAAGAGAATAAAGAACAAAATGTAAATGCCCTTTCGTTACGAGGCATACGGATGATAGGATACCCTTTAGGCTTCCTTTTAGGCAATTATATCTCAAGGGTGTTTTATTTTCCAACATGACTTTAAAACCAACATTTTTGTGGAACAAAATCTGTCATTCACAGAAGCTTCATGACGGCCATTTGCCTGATTTATGTCCGCCATTTAGCAAACCATTCTCTCCTGTCTCCATTTTTAATTATCGACATGGTGTCCCTTATAGGCGGCCGTATAGGTCAGAACTTTGTCGGGAACGTCTTGGAACGAAGAATGAAAGACAGTTTGAAAGAAAGAGAGATGCAAATTTACTAATGGTCCTTATCATTGTATAGTAGACAAATTATTGGAAGTAAGAGAAGATAAAGCTAATGAAAGTCATTCAGAATTTCTGTTCCCTAGGAAAACTTTTCCTACACATTGTACATACACCTCTTCCATTAACTCCCAACGCGAAAAATTTGCCATGTTTTTAGGTTCGTGGAAAACTGTCTTTTGCATGCAGTAGTAATGGAATGGTGTATCTACATTGTCTATAGACCGTTTCCCCATTAAAGAAAATTTTGAAGATTGTCGAGGTTCGAGGAAAAAGATTGTTTCATTTAATATGCAGAGAAAATGATACCTATCAACTATCCTGAGACAAACTTTGACTCTTTTATGTTAGTTTGTACATGGGAAATATCAGTCTCCTCAAATTAGTGATCATAGGAGAGACGACTGTTTCACAACTACTTTGTCATGGTTGAATAACCAATTACTAATTTTCATTTCATTGCTTCTCTCAACCAACACGTGTTTTGCGTTGTTTGACTTGTCCCAAAGCTAATGTGACACTGACATTACATGCTTTCTTCCACAGCCAAACGGAAACCTGACATTTCTCGGTGAAAATATCGTGTCTACTGGCACACTAAACCTATGTCACCTATCGATCTCGTTCCATTGGCACTCACAGTAGATAAAGCCAATTGAAAATTGTCAAATATTATTTGTGGTAGCCGGCACGTAACCCTCGATTTGGATTTTACTATAGCTAACGTAATTGTATGACTTGTTCCACAAGCTAAATGGATACCAGACACATTGTGTCTAGTGACACACCAAAGTCTGTCTCAAACTAGATGTCACCTAAGATTTGCGAAAATGTAAAATCGACCATGCAAAATTATGCAAAACGCTTAAATTTTTCTTTATTCGCGGACATTTTCACTTTTTATCTAATCTGAGACAGACTTGAAACATCAATCTTGTTCTATTGGCCCTCACAGCAGCTATGACAGTGTAAATGCTACTTTGTCATATAGGAATAGCCAATAGCCAATTTTCGTTTTATCAGTTGTGTCAGTCTGTAGATAACCCTCCATATAGCTAATGTGACATTTCATGACTTGTTCTACAGCTAAATGGAAACCAAACACTCGGTGAAAACATTGCAGACAATGGAGGAAGCAAAGCAGCATTTAAGGTATGTTTAGAAACCCTCGATGTATCATATTCGATTACATTGCCAATTGACCTTATTCAGATCTGTCCTGAGACAATTGAAAACGACGATTGACAGTACTTGACAGAAATGACATTTTTCTCAATGGTGCTCAAGCAATTACATACACAGGTGTCAGGACAAGAATTTTTTGAGCAGCCAGGATGTCAAAATAAGGTCAATTTTCGAATTAGAAAGCATGTGTGGTCACTGACGAATTTCCCATGCTTATTATGAAATCCTTTCACTAAAGAAGCTAAGTTAATGAGTGTTTTTGGCAGTTTCCTAAAAACATCATAACTCACGAATTTCCCATGCCTCTGATTGACTCCTTTCGCTAAAATAGAATTCATAGTTAAAGTGTTTTGGCCATTTCCTAAAGACATTTTGTCATTAAACGTGAGTATTATACGGAAAGAGTACAAGAGAAAGCGTTCAACAATCTATACATGTTGTATCAAATTTGTTTAAAATCTCTTTCTTGAATGGTGTTGAAATATGGTACACTACAATCCTCTACCAATACACTACAACAGCAACTTAACTTTGGTATACACTGATTATATGCTGAGTACGTACTGATTACAGTGGTTTTTTATTGTGAAATAATTCCCATATCAAATTTACACTGTGAATTTGCCACATAGAATGATAGTCAGACATTTAAATTTTCTCTTGGCAGTAACCCATTTACTCCCCCCGGGATTTTTCAATTTTCCGTTCGCTGATAGACTTTTTAGCTGTTCTACAAAAGTTTCTGGATCGAGCTATATTTTGGTATATCTTTGGTTGTCTACATTTTCATGAAAAATTTAATGTTTATCCAAAAAAATAATTTCTTGATTTTGACGTTGACATTTTCTAGGCTTACAGAGACTGGGTAAAATCAAACGGAGCAGAAAAGAAACTTCCTGGACTTGATTTGACTCCAGAACAACTATTCTTCATTGGATTTGCACAGGTTAGTGCAAAATCATTATGAAACCTATCGGTTTTGGCTCCATTGGCGAACATGAGTTGATTTTAAAGCCCAATTTGCCAGCACATATCCGTCCTTGTTTTCCACAAGAAATTTCCAAACTTTAGTGGCAATGCCCTTCAATTTGCCACGGCATCCATTGTCCTCACAGGTCTGTAAACAGGTCTGTTTACTCTGTAGGCCTAAAGTTTGCTACTGCGGACTATTTTTTCTTTCGCAGTTTTCTCAGGGCTGGATTTGAGAAGGGATTTGGAGGCATAAGCGTACGGGAAGAAAAAATCTAGGGGGGCTGCCCAACACAAAGTCTATTGTTTAGCATAATTTTTGCCCGACTGAAGCCATTTTTTGCCCGATTGGGGCTCATTTTCGACGATTTTTCTGAAGTTGAGGGGGCTGCCGCCCCCCCGGCCCCCCCGCCGGCCCCCCGCCTCGTACGCTTATGCTTGGAGGAATGGAACTATGCATTTCATAGCGCCCTTGGTTAGTGACATTCCAATATCAAAGCCCATCAAAGCTGTCTGAATTCATAAATTTGATCTTTTAACTCTGTCCTTCGTCCCTTGTTCTCTAAGGTCCATTATCCGTTGAACCCTAACTTTTAACCCCATCCCCTCCTCCAGATCTGCCACTTTTTTATTTCTACATTTTGATGTCTTGCCCTACATCTCACATATTCTCATTAATTTTACAACAGGTTTGGTGTTCCAAATACAGGGAAGCTGCAGCGATTAGTCAAATTGAGAGGGGTGTCCATTCAATTTCAAAATTCAGGTAAAATATCGT
>REGL01000004.1:257959-268395 GCA_004194395.1 Aurelia aurita complex sp. Pacific | reverse complement strand
TATCTCGGTGATCTCTGTGTCTTTCTTCTTGATCGATCTTCTTGCTAGATCATTAAAGAAATTGTTTTTAAGAGCAAATATGAGCATATATCGAAAGAAGAAGAATATATCTACACATACACCTCGGGCATTTTATTTATTTAGTTCAGAAGCTGAGCAGTAAGTATTTAAATAACACCCAAAATTATGAGAATTGAATCGCCTCCCAATTGGCTTATGAACCAAATAAATGAAATGCCCGAGGTAGATGTGTAGATATGTCCTTCTTTTTTTATCTAGGCTCATATTTGCTCTTGAAAAAAATTTCTGGAGTGCACAACGAGTGAGCTAGTTACCTGGGTTTCAGAAAAACTTTAGCGGCTTCGTTCGTTTTGAATTACTGGTTGAGTGAATTTCCTTTCTCGGCAATCGCAAATCGCTTTGAATTCAGGTGTCAACAAAAGCAACTCGTGCAATTGTCTTATAAAGTCTGTCCTTGTTAGAAAAAATATTCTTTGTTTCCATATGTATTCTTTTCTTCTGTTTCATTACAGATGATACAGAGCCCTCCTTCCAACAAAAATCCACAAATGAGCACGACAAAATTGTGAAGAAGATCAAAATAGACAAAAAACAAAACAATGTAATATTACTTTGCCTGACTCTCATCATGCTGGACTTGTTTACCATCGCTGCCATTTTGGTTTTTGGACGTCATATAAATTCAGCCTTGTTTTATTCAACTGTATCAATATGCGCGATTGCTGTCATAGGCTTGGGCATCTTCTTAGCAAAGCAGCCACAGAATCAAGAAGAATTAGTGTTCAGAACTCCGTTTGTTCCCGTTTTACCCATTTTCGCGTTGTTTGTTAATTTATATTTGATGTTGGAATTACGGCGACTAACGTGGATACGGCTGGTAGTCTGGATGGCGGTAGGTGAGTCCTTGTTATTCTGTCTTTTATCCTGAGAATTGTGCTCATTTCAGTTAATTCATTTCATATTCTTTAAACATCATCATCATCATCATCATTATATGATTAAAGTGCATAACTATAATACAATATTCTACACATTTTACAAATAAAAACCTATTACAAAATATCATACGCTAATTTAAATAGATGAGTCTTCAATGAAGATTTAAAACTTTCAATATTGTCAATAACACGAATTTCCAACGGAAGACTGTTCCAGAGAATAGCTGCAGCATAGGCAAAAGTTCGAGCACCTAATGTTATGTTTTTAAACCGAGGCACTTTTAACAGCAACGCATTACTCGATCTGAGAGTTCTTTCAGGCATATATCTTCTCACGATGTCTCGAAGATACACAGGTGCCTTTCCTATCAAGCACTTGAAGGTGAGCAGCATAATTCTGATACATATACGTTGCTTGACTGGTAGCCAGTGCAGATCAAATAAAGCTTTACTTGATCTTACGTGCAGATCAAATAATGGTCAAATGTCGGTATCAGTAGCACAACACGAACATGGTTAAGTATACAGTTAACTACTGATTTCCAAACTGCCCTGTAAAATAACAACAAACTAAATATTTATAATCATAAGAATTTACACGTAAGGATAAAAACAAAAATAAAAGCGTTTGCAAATAAGGAGTTTAACGAAAAGATTACTTGCTGTTTTATATACTGTCTTGAAATCAGTGCTAAGGTTACTCCATAAACCTCTATAAGCAAAGCACCATTGCTGACGACATGATTCCTTGGATTCGTTCAAATTTTTTTATCTGATTTCTAAATTTACTAATACAAGGACTCACAGTTAAGGTGGCTCGCTACTGATAAAACTTTCACACACTTGGTGTTCTATCGCTCATGGTGTGATCAACCACTGCGCTTGTGCATTTTGAAAAATAGCCATTTGAACCATTTTGAATTCAATCGGACACGGCAAAAAACGATGTTTAAATCAGATTTTCAGACACGGCAGATTCTGCCGTTTTTGAGACAGTTCGATTCGAAACGGCAATCAAACGATGTTTAAAATAGGCCTAACTTCTGTTATTCTATACAAGTTATTATTGCATTTCTCTGCTTGCAGGGTCTATCGTTTATATTGGATACGGTGTACGAAAAAGTGTCGCAAGCAAATACAAAAGAAGAGGCAGTGAAGAATATCAACCTCTCATTGATGTAAGAAAGAAAGAAACTGAGGCTAGTACTGTCAGTATGGATAGCCAGAAGATACAGGGTAGACGCTAAGTTTATATTCCTTTTGTATGTACAGAGTGCCCCAAAAAATGCACATTCGATAGAGGATTTTAAAAATAGTTTCAGATGTAGTACTGTGGTGAGCCAGAAAAAAGTTCCCACTTTCTAAAATTCGTAGCACCACAAGTACTTCATGGATTTGAATGATTCAAATTCTAGTTGAAAGCCAAAAGATCGAAGTATTTTTGTGATTTTTCTCGTCTTCTTACGAGCACTGCAGATATAGGTAAATTCAACTTTACAAAAATGTCATGGCTGCTAAATGACAGATAAAGGCCTAAAACACTTGATCAAATTGTTAGGACTCTCTTCACACAGAACAATACGCACAGGCGTTTCACCTCTCTCAAGAGTTACAAGAAATAGATTCTCAAACAGATACTAAAGATTTTCAATCCCATGGCAATAGATGTGCAGACGATATCTCTCACCTATGAGAAATTGCATTTTCTCTGTTGTATTGAGCGAGGAGTCCTTTATGATTTGATCAAGCATTTTAGGCCTTTTTCAGTCATTTTGCAACCATCAAGTTTTTGTAAGCTTTAATTTACCAATTTTTCCAATGCTCATAAGAACGCGAGAAAAATCACAAAAATACTTCAATCTCTTGGCTGTCAAGCAAATATTGATTCATTCCAATCCATTTAGTACTCTTGATGCTATGAATTTTCAAAAGTGGGAACTTTTTTCTGGCTCACTCGGTAGATATATATTTTCAATAATCAGTATATAATAGGTTTACTACCGGGTGTCCCAAAAAATACTCCCGTTTGAAAAATCACCAACATTCTTATCAAAAGGCAGATCTTCAACTTTCTCTATTTGGCAAGTAGATGAAGGAGTAAATTATTTTGCCAGACATAGCTGATTTTGTAATTGGTTTAAGATTAGCAAATTTAGCTCTTTAGGGCTACCTGGTTTTGAATCATACTGCAAGCAGCATTTATGATTGCCAGATCAATTTATTTGTGCATGTAACGCTTCTAGTTTGATCATAAATGACAGAAAGAAATGCGCACTATCATTGGAGACTTTAGTGAGGATAATTTTCACTCCTGGGCAAGATTGAGCATTTTGCTTAAGAACTATTGCTTAGAATAAGGTTTTTTCAATGTGAAATCTTTCTACTTTGTTGAATCAAAAGCAGAAAAATTATCATCTATAAATGTTTTGCGTCCTTGACAAAACTGGTCAAAAAGAAAATTTATCAAAGATTTGATAATTGATTTTTGGTGATTTCTTAAACAAGAGTATTTTTTGGGACACCCTGTACCTAAACGTGGGTGTTGTAGCGGCTAGGGANTTTGATCATAAATGACAGAAAGAAATGCGCACTATCATTGGAGACTTAGGGATGACAATTTTGACTCCTGGGCAAGATTGGGAATTTTGCTTAAAAATTATTGCTTAGAATAAGGTTTTTTCAATGTGAAATTTTTCTACTTTGTTGTATCAAAAGCAAAAATTTTTATCATCTATAAATGTTTTGGGTCCTTGACAAAACAGGTCAAAAAGAAAATGTTATCAAAGGTTTGATAATTGATTTTTGGCGACTTTTTAAAACAAGGGTATTTTTTTGGGACACCCGGCGTGGGTGTTGTAGCGGCTAGGAATAATATGGGCAGGCTGAAGGGAGATAGCCGGGGGACACTACAGCTCAAACTCTGATTGATTTTGCTTGAGCCTGGACCTCTGAAGGTGCACGAGTGTGAACCTTTGAGTTGTTGATGTTGCTCAGTTGCTCGTATGCTGATTTCCAGTCAGTGGAATTTTCCGAGCGGGTGGAAATTCTATTGTTTGTTCATCATTCTTTGGAAAACAGCATCGTTGAATTTGACAGTTTTCGTAATAGTTAACATTGATGTCAGTTTGTAAGAGAAATCGAGAAAAACAGTCTTTGCAATAAAAAAAGCTATAAAATTCAAATTACGTATAAGAGTAATTCTTTCTAATTCACACTGAAATATATAAATATATACCGGGTGTCTCAAAAAAGTACTCCCCTTTAGACTGAACAAGGGAACAAAACTACAAATGTCGGGACTTTTTTAATTCATGGCTACTTTTGTTGGTCTTCAACTCAAATGTACATACCTTGCATTTTGAAATCGACCATCAAACACCGGAGATATAACTCCACAAGGTAAAAATTTGGAGTGCACCAGAAACCAGAAGTTTTGAGAAATGGCCTAGCCATGATTTGACACCACGCAGGCATTATGCAAAAGAATTTCAACTTTGACCTTTAGTTTTTATTTTTGAAAAGATTTATACCTTCAATTGCTTCAATGGTCCTTAAAGTGACTTTTATTTTGAGGAATCGGTCCTTGCATTGCATTCCATCCCAAATGTTTTGTATTCAAGAAGAGGGAAAGGAGCACATGCACGCTTATTTTGGAGATGTGGCACGAGTTTGTTGTTCTTGCCACATTTTTATTATATTCATTTAATCAGGGCTGTGTCCATGCGTCTTCTATTCTTTTCAAAGCAAAAAACGGAAAACTAGAGTTTACAGGTGCTTTGGAAAATGTCCATGATACAAATCATGATTAGGCCCTTTTTCAAAAGCACTGTAAATTTTGACTTTTCGAACTTGTATCTCTGGTGTTTGGTGGACGATTTCTAAATGCACGGTATGTGCATCTAAGTTGAAGATTGATAAAAATGTAGCTGTGAACTCTGAGAGTAATGATATCTTATTGTTTGGTTCCTATTTCCAGTCAAAAGGGGGCACTTTTTTTTGAGACACCCGGTATGAGTTTTTTTTTTTTTCTGACAAGTGCTATTTAGGTTAAACTGATTTCTGACGATGACTAGAATTGTCAAAAAGACAAACAAAGTCTTGACTTCGAAGCAGTGTGGGTTATGGACTTTGTTCAGCCATCGTTCTTGCAGCAGTTGAAATGAATTGGTAGATGGTATGGCAGCTTGACCATTCAACATTCAGATCAATAGCTTTAACTACAATGACTATGGTAAGTCTAATTCTAATCTGCGCAACTGACTTCCTTCCGTGTAAATACACACTTTTTAAATTCCGCTCGCGTAAACGAAGGCAAATCAAACTCGACCTGAAAACTGACCACTCCTTGTGCAGATTCTAAAAGAAGTAACAAGGTCCACTTCGTGTACAAAAACTGCCTGTTCAATGAACCAAATTGCTTTAAAAGATAGAAGCCTAATTTAAGGAGCTGTCATAATTAACAACAATGCTAAAGTGCAAGTATATCGGAAATTTGTGCCAAAATTTTTAGATCCCAGCATTCTAGCCATATAAAATGTCATACCCCATCTAATGTTTCCTCAAAACTTTCAGACGCCAAACAGTGAAACATTTGAATAACAATGCCTCGTTAGAACTGAAGAAAACGAGATATTTAATGGACTGAAGAAACTAATATTTAACTTCAGATAAACCTGGTAAATAAATGAGGGCAGAATATACAAAATTGACAATATGTTTGAAAAAATCAAAATATTTGGCAGTTCATTTTCTGACCCCAGCATCAATTCCTCTGAAAGTTTTAGACCCCCTAAAATCTACTCTGAAAAGTTTCAGAACCCTTCCTTACTTGCTTCCACCCCTGACCCTATCATAAGTCATGACGACTCCCTTGTATGCAGTGAAAAAAACATAATTTTGGAGTCGTTTATATCATAATGAATCTCTTTGTAGATATAGGACGATTAAAAAATTCTTGGAGGTTTTGAAAAATCACCAGAACTCGAAAAGTCAATTAATTTAAAACTTTTCTTTTTAAGGAGTTGCATCGCAAATAAAATTAAATCTAGGGATATTGTTGAGCCTGTTAACAATTCCAATTAGCGAAATTCTGATATTATTAGAAACCTTGCAGATTTTTCAAGCGTCGAAATTTTTATTACCCAGTAGAATAAAATCTACTGAATGCTCTCACTTTAGCTATTGCAAGATTCAACATTGTTAGTTGCTTTAGCTAACAGTCATCAGGCCTCCATCCAGCCACGAATTTCACCAACTTTTTCCTTTCAAAGTTCGACAATTTCAAATCTACGAAATCAACTTCTTCCAACGACGTCAAAAGTTCTCCATTTATCTGATTCTCACGAAAGCTCGCAACATGATGTCCAAGGTTCAATTTCAAGAGGCATTTTCCTACATCAGCTGCGCTCAATGGCGTGAGATCTTTTGGAATTTTAAAAGGCGTTGTTGAATCAAGTGAGGTGCTCGAACAAAGCCATTTCGGTTTGGCACTTTTCGGCGGTGGTTTAGGGCTAGCCGGCGGCTTTGGGCTTGAATGTGATGAGGACGCAGTCGTGGAAACTCCAAGGGTTTTAGCATTGTCATTGAAATCGAATTTGCTCTTGTTGTCAATCGGCACAGCTTTCTCGATTTTGTTGTTGTCAGTCGGCACAGCCTTTTCTCTCAGTGCGTATTCAGACGTTTGATATTCTTCGACCGGTGTCTCTGGTACCACCACCGAAACCAAGTAACCTCCATCATCCGTTTCTTCTGATTTTGCTCGTTGTATTCCGCTATCGTTGCTCTTAGCCCGGAATAAATCCCTCGTACTGCTGTCAGATCCTGGTTCGGTCATAACGCGGTCTAAAGTGCCCAGTGGCTTTATTCCAATAAGCTTTACAGGCTCCTTATCTTTGCTTCCATTTGATTTAAATGTGAAGGAGCCTCTCCTCCGCTGCGGCTCTGACGTATTTGCTGCCACGTGCTCCGCATACTTGCCTCCTTCCTCAAAATCTGATACATATATGTTAGTGATTTCGTATGGCATCGTAGAGTGTTCTCTCATCGTTGTGTGTTTCTTCACTTTAACCTGGCTTTGTGTATTCACGAATTTATCGGAGTAAACATACTCGTTTTCGTCACTGCTTTCATCTCCCTCGCTTTCAGATGCGGGATCCGCGGTTTCTTCTAACCCTGCAAATTCTCCCCCTTCTGCTGACTTTAAATAATACTCGTACCCCCTAACTTCTCCTGATTTGCGTAAGATGTCCTTCTCGTGTCGTTTTATAGCCAGTGCCTCTATCTTCTTATAGTTGTTATACCCCTGACACAGTCCAGTATACAAAGGGTCATTGGTTAAGGCCCCTTTAGCAACCCTGACTGTGACGTCAATATCACGTGGTATCGTGAATATCACTCTAACATCTTTGTATCCACACGAGGCTACGATTAGATTTTCACTGTATGTCTTTTGAAACTGAATCACACCAAATCGAGACAATCTTCTGTCCAGCTGATCTGGCCTAGCATCAGCTGATTTTTCCGCGGCAAAACTTCCGTGGAATGGTAACTTTCGTTTGTGCAATGCCTCTGCAAGCACTTGGTCTTCCCAGTCAAGTAGTGATATAAAACCCGGACTAGAGTCAAACGGGAGCTTGAGTTCAGCACCTTTGGATTTTTTGAAAACCATAAATCGTTGCCTGCCTGGTTTCGGGAATCTGAATGATTCCGGTGGCTGTTTCAACACTTCAAGCCTTTCTCCTGGTTCCACTGTCAAGTCTTCCTCTGTATTGCCATCCATTCCTGAAAAGGTAAAATGTTAATACAGTAAATCCCCGCATATAAGAACCTACTTTTTTGAGAGCTATCCTGAAATAGGTTCTTATTTTAAAGGTGCTAAGCTAAATTTCAAGATATAATGGTTCTTATTTGAAGAGTACCTTGCGTAGGCCATTTTAGAACCTTCATCAATGATTTTCAGCCCTATAAATTTGTTTTGGCAAGGTTATAATATACCTAATAACCAATGCTAAGCTTTCAGACATCAGGGGAGGAGATTCAAACATTAAAAGCCCACTGGGACAAAAATGAACTTAACACTGACAATCCAAAATCAACTTTGCTACCCCTGCTATAAGAACATATTTTTCATCAAACTGAAACAGGTTCTTAATTACAAGGTGCATAAGTTAGGAAAAACAGCCTGTAGGTTTTTTTTTTTTTTTTTTTTTTTTTGGGATTTACTGTATACTATTAACGAAAATTAACAATAACTTCACCCCCACTGGTTCATTTATCTCTCCTTTCATTTTGGAGGCAAACTTAATTTAGGAGTCAGGGAGAACAGCCAAGTTGACTGACGCGTATTCGATTGGTATGAATTAAAGTCAGATTTTTGACGACTTGTATGCGAAGACAAATCGTCTTCGAAAAATTGTCTGGAGAGCTGAATAAATAGATCAGACAAAATTAGACAACTTGTAAGTCGAAATTTGTTCCGTCCCGTCCCGTTGTCACACACCAGACTGGTCCGTCTATCGCGACAAAGCGTGTCGTTCAGACCATAGTCAATAGAAAGGACCATGTTCAGACGAGATTTGGTTCATCGAACAGTTGAACATGAAGCAGGGTAAATGTCACATTGTGCAATAGTTAATGAGCTGCATTCAATATCCTGGTCATGTCAGCTCCTTATCATCGTTTATATTACTGACAATGATTTCGTGACACACACGGTGACACAGTACAAAAAGTCATGGTCATGGCCAGCACTAATCAAGGTGATATTCGGTCCCTTTCCTATCACATGACCTAACTCATAAATCATCATGCTTTATACCCAGGATCTTAGGAAGTCCAGCCACAAGGCCTTACGTCATTATTCATTTATTGATTTTGTTAGAATCTCTTCCCTCTTTCTAATTCGATCACTTTGTTCATGTTTCCTAATCTTCGATAGGGCCGTAGGAATCAGCTTCTGATTGGGTGGGGGGGGGCAATTGTTCTTAAAACAACAGAGAACAATGCATTCAATTAATGTTTGTGATGTAGCACCATTGTTTTCAAAGTTATGGGAGGGGACTTGAGCCCCCAGCCCCCCCCCCCGCTTTCTACGGGCCTGACCTTTGATAAGTTTTTCTTTCGTTTCACTACTTTAACTGTAGTAGCTAGAATCTCTCGTTGACTAATGCATAGATTCCTGCTCTGCTACTGACAACCACTTTCACGCAGGATCCTTTGGGCACGGGGAGGGGGTTCTTCTGTAGTAAAGTACCTGGAGCGGATGTGCCATGAACTTCGTCCACCAAAAGCAAGCAAATTTTTATGAGAAAGTGCCACATTTTGTAGATCTTTAAGAAATTTTCGCGCAAAAAGGTTGGATGAGGTTTTTCAAGAGTGATAAGACTGTCAAGATTGCCCACTAAAAGGGACTGGGAAGGAAGGTACCACCTTCGGGACATTTTCTATATGCAATACACTCATTTTCTTTTCTAAGAAACTAAGGTCCGCTGCTGGTAGGCAGTTTCTTAAATTTTTGGGCCAGTTTGCTAGCAAAAGTTTCTCATGTGTTTCTTATTCTTTTAATGTTGGAAGTGTAGAGTTCATTTTGTTTTGTCTAAAAGGGCTCCCAAATTACTTAGTAAGATCTCAAAACAAGTAAATAACATAATTCGCACTCAAAATAACGTCCAAACAGTTGCTATAACTCTACACTGTCAAAACATTTTTTGAGTGCGATGGAAAAATCAAAATTGTAAATTACAAAAGTTTCTTAGCTTTTTCAAATCAGGTAGGGTCGTTTCTTAACTTTCGAAAAATTGAGCCTACCGTTTCTTATAAGATGTTTCTTATGAAAAATACGTGTATTTATCTTGTTCCACATTGGACTGAGGTTTTCAATGGTGAAAATGAAATTGACATTTACATGGTTGGTTGGTTGACCATTTTAGTGACCTTTGGGACACAATCAATATGAGAGGACCATTGTCTATCATACAGTAATTCCTTATATCATGTTTCAGTGGTTTCAGGGACCTTTCACCTGGCTCTACATTGCTGCTTTGGAATACTTCCACTTCCAGAATGAATGACTAAAATTGTGCCTATGCAGTTGCAGGAAGCAAACCAAGACAAGCCAAAATATAGTGTTTTTAAGTACTCTTTATAGAGCTCTTTGATTGGCTGATTTCAAATTGGGACACAATTTTTGTTCTCTTTTGGTCCATCTAACAATTAGCTGTGACCAGTTGTCATACGAAAATGGTTCCATCACAAAACAAAGTTTAACTACAGTTTCCCTTTCTGTCATCTTTCCTGCAGGTTTCTCTCTGCATACAACTCCTTGAAAAATCCACTTTCAGTAAGAAACCCGGGGGGGGGGGCACTCCCATACTTGACCTGACGGGATGTGCCGTCCAAACGGGTGTCCTTTTGCGGTAAAAATTATGCCACAGGGTGAACTTTTCTAACGAAATTTATGCGAAAGGGTATTCTAATAGG
>REGL01000004.1:156201-255118 GCA_004194395.1 Aurelia aurita complex sp. Pacific | reverse complement strand
TTAGAGTTGGGTAAGAAGATTTTTGGACAAGAAAACATTTCTCTTCGGTACCAACCCCTCTGAAAATAATGAACGGTCCCTTATGCTGTGGAAATCTTAGATCCTCGAATTAGTTTGTTTGCCCTAGCTCCTAGCAAAACAGTCCCATAATAAACCCAAGCCTAGAACAACGTTACCTGACTGAGTGACTGAGGAAAAGGCTGTTTTTATAGTTTCTGTTACCCTATGGGTACCAGACTCTCAATTAGAGAGTCTGGGTCTGAGTCTGGGTCTGGTACCCACAACCTCGTCCTCAGGGCCTTTTGTCCCTGGGGATGAGGTTGTGAGCAATTGAATTAGACATGAGACATGGGTGCCAATTGCATAATGGAGGAATTGGAGGTGCTGTAACGTAATTCAAAAAGTTGTGTGGAAGTATGGAGGTTCAAGAGTGTGAGTCTCTGATGGTGCTCACAGGAGTAAGGCTCTGGTACCCAGGGTATTGAAGGTGTGAACCTCTTCAACCCCTTTATGCAAAGATCAAAAGGAATATCTTTATGTTTTGCATAAGAAAAAGAGTTTTAACAATGCGCTGTAAGAACACTAATTTCATTGGTTGGATTTAAATGTGACAGTAGGCAGTAACGGATGAATTTGTTGGGATTCCAATTTCCAACTTGATAGTTTAGCAATGGGAGAGCCATATAGCCATTAGAAAGCTTGAGTTGGTGTTCATCTTGCGTGGCTGTTTTATTAAAGTATGCAGTTGTTACGGCGATCGTCGACGTCTCTGTAATTCCTTGTCGTTGCTTGGGAAAAGGTCGAGAACTAAGGAAGGTTGGAGCCTGGCCTGAATACAAATGGATAACAAGTAACAAGGCATATTTTTGTTCTTGTCATGCACGCACATGCATGTCCCTAATTTTCTATCCTGGAGTGGACAAGACAAACTGAGATATTTATCGAGACATGATTCACGTGATTACAAGAAAACAGAGAGGGTCATTCGGGCAACTGGATTTGCTACAAGACCACGCCCTACGCCTACAAGTCTATCGTTTGGTCCTTGTGTATGACACTGACAGTGCGAGAGATAGGAAGAAGTCGAAGTCCATCGGTAAGTCTGACATGAACACGTATTCTTTTATAAGAAACGAGCTCATATTGCCATGTTATTTTGCTGAGTAAATCCAAATACTGACCTTGGCAATTGGCATAAGTTTACGTCACTTTCACACTTTCACTTGTTACTCTCCTTCGCAGTGTAGAAACAGCCCCGCAGCAGATAGTCCCCGCAGCAGATACATAAGAAGTTGATTGACTATGGTTGAATGTTTGTTCCCAAGGCTATCGATCAAACAGACATGCAACGACCTACGCAGACCACGTCAATAAACCCCCTATGGCTATGTTGGTGTTACTTTAGATTTTTCTTCTATTTTGTTGTTCCTTGTTTCGTCGTCAAAATAGCAAATCACCTTGACAACGAATGCGAAACTCACAGATGACCTTTGAGAATGCTAAATACAGGCCTGAAATATCATTCGAATGGCGAATCAGAAACGATTATTCGACTACAGAGCGATGTCATACCTTCGAAGAGGAAATCTCAAGAGACCTCCCAGATGATGGTACAGGAAAAAGACTTCGGGGAAAATTGCAATTTAATCAAGTTATTTGAATTTTTAAAACGATAGTTAAAGTTAAAGAAGAAATAAGAAGGCTTTTGGAAGCAAGCAGATGACAATAAGTGCGCCGATGAACAGGTATAATTGCATAACTTTATGATTACTCCAACCAAGCTCACATGCGTGGGCCTAAATTTGGAAACAGCTTTCCCGTTCAAAGAACGGGATGTTCTTGAATGAAAGAAGCACAATTTTTAAAGAAATTTTTAAATTGAGGCCAGTGTTTTTGCAAATTTAAAGAGGCCTAGCTAGCATTTAATGCAGTGAAACATGCACTGTTTTACACATGAGATCAGAGGAACAAACGGTTCATCACCATCTTATCCGTCCTGTCGCAGCTACACAGACCTTTGTGTGGTTGATGGGGCTTTGCTGCGTTGGAGGGCCTTGGAGAGTGCATGTTTCGATTTTAGATTTAATTTATTCGAAAAATAGTACGAGAGGACAATTTTTTAGCTCTGCATTTCCTGGCAATTGCTTCTGCAAAGCACTGAAGAAGGGAAAAAATTAAAAAAAAGTGGCTGGAACTTTCATCTGTGAGCCCTATCCCATGGCTCCACCCAGTAAAACTATTTGGAGCCACGCCCATCTTTCCTCTGGAAACGCCCCTTTTGCCATCAGGAAATGCCATTTTTGTTAATAACTTTATCCTTTTTCATAGGGGATTTGGCAGCAATGCTGTTAATAATGCTGACTATGCAAATGAAGGTATTCCAGTTGTTTTAATAACAACGATAGAGGATGGAGATGATGATGGAAATGATGATGAATGGTCAGAAATCTTACCTCTACCTGCATCAAGGTATCGTTATACGAAATGGCACGAGATCGAGAATGTTACTGTTGCATCAAGCATGCTTAGAGCTCCAAGGGTCAGACAAGGTAAGAATTTTTGCATTGTCTTGTACCATTTCAATTAACTACTTAACCACACCGCTGTCTGCAGAGTGTGGCAACTGCACGCACAAGATGTTTCACAAAAATTCTATGTGCGCATGGATTTTGAACGAGATATTTCATCCCCTACTTTGAAGACAAAAGAATCAAAGACCTTGCATGTGAGCATGCCACTGCTTCATTGGTCTGCATGCACGCGGGATCTCATGAAGAACTGTCATACTCTGGAGATCGGACCACACCCATTTTGCAAGAATCAGCCTTGGAAACCAGAAGATTGAATAAACTGGAGTGCTTTAATCAGATTTATCACACTGTTTGAATCTTCTGAGGCAGTCTAAGTTTAGCTTTTTAGAATATCGTACTTTGATATTTGCTGCGTTTTTGCTTGTCTTGTACAAATACATTTCTTTTCTTTGAAAAAACATGCATACAGTATACAAAATGAAGCCCAGCCAATCTCAATTCTTGTTGAAGTCTCAGTGCTTCGTCAGTTGGTTTTGAACCAAGTGAGCAAACAGCAACGGAACTGAAAATAGACCGAACTGAGATTGTAGCCTGCCTCCAACTTGTACCTTGAAATGAAAGGATGAGATAAGACTAATGGGAAATCCTTTCTGTCTTGTAATGAAGTCAACATTTGATCTTTCAGCACCTAAGGGTTACAAAAAGGACACAATTGACGCAATTGAAGAGGAGGAGATGGAGGAAAACTCAGACATTGATATTGAGTCAGGATTAGGCACTTCTCAAAAATCTAAAAATAAAAGAAAAAAGAAGAAAAAGAGACAAGATTACAGAAACAAACTTGAAGATTGGCAGACCTGTTTGGTAAGCTATCATCTAAAATACAAATACTGTATACTGTGGGCAATTTTTGACAAATCTTTTGGAGGTATTGACGTGCCAGGTGGGAAAGCGGTCTTGATTAAAAACTTGATGATAGAATAGAAACAACATTCACTGTAAAAAAGAGACAGTTTAATGAAAATTATTGATGATTTAAATTTTTGATTGCCAAACTTCTTTAGAATGCTAGTTTTCCAATTAAAATTTTAGTAGATGCTTTTATTGAGTTTGAATACCTAAGGATGCAAATTTAATGGATGGCTTCTTGCAAATAAATTTGCACTATGTTTGCAAATTTCGCCTTGCCTTTTTCTATTGAATGCATTTACCAAAAGTGTGCATTTTCTAATCTGCAAAGCCTTCTTGGTCAAAATTTGCAAAAGCACAATACAAAGTGTGTTTCTCTGTACTGTGATGACGCAACTTTGGCTGAAAAGTTATTTGCAAAATTATATTTGCAAAATGTTACAGT
Organism: Aurelia aurita complex sp. Pacific; assembly: GCA_004194395.1. Taxonomy (NCBI): domain Eukaryota; kingdom Metazoa; phylum Cnidaria; class Scyphozoa; order Semaeostomeae; family Ulmaridae; genus Aurelia; species Aurelia aurita complex sp. Pacific. The sequence goes on along the minus strand of REGL01000004.1, from coordinate 251,233 downwards.
TTCGAAAATTTTGTATAACATTTTTAGTTTTCTCTGTATTTTTTGATTATTCAAAGATGCTGTGTTATTTTTTGCAGTGTGTAAATCTATCGTATCAAGAACTTGGTCATGGCTATCAACTCAAAGAATTTTATAAAGTTCTAAGGAAACTAGTGAGATGCATTGAAATTGAATTGATTGATGATTCATTGGCTGATTTACACATGATCTCATTTCCAAGGTAAAGACCACTCGATCTCTCAAGAATGCACTGTAGAAAATTATTTTTGTGTAAAAGGGTGCAGTGCTCATGCAGGAACTTTTTAGAACTGGAGGGGTACTTGTAAATTGTAGTACACTCATTTTTCTATATGAGAAACTAAGGTCCAGGGCCGGTAGGCAGTTTCAAAAGTTTTTGGGTCATTCTGCTAGCAAAAGTTTCTTATGTGTTTCTTGTATTTTTAATGTAGAAATGTAGACTTAATTTTGCTTCGTCTGAAGGGCTCCCAAATCACTTAGTAAGATCTCAAAACAAGGAAATAAACATAATTCGCACTCAAAATAATGTCCATTCAGTTGCTGAGTGGATAAAAGAGTACTTGGGGGTTGAGATAGATCACTTTTGAAAAACTCACAGAGTATAGTGCTCTCATCCCCCCACCTCTGATCTCTATGCCTGTTTTCCTTCTCAGAAGTACATTGAAAATAGTACTATGCAAAAAACTTGCAAGATATGTTGCTGGATTGTTCCAACAGCAAAAGTATTTCCCTATATTTTTCTTTCGATACGCCAGATGGCTGCAGCAAACTATGCATTCTATGATCATTCAAGGAGTTTTACAGTTAATTGAATATCACTTTACATCATCATCATTATATATCTATTTCATTTCATGGAAAATTCAAATAACTGTTGAATAGATCTACAGTATGTTTGAAAATTAAAAGGCTTGAACTCAAGATGATTGAAGGAAATAATTTATTTTCTAGCCTGCGTGCAGATGCACACAGACCAGACTGTTGTCTATGTGGATCTGCACACAGGCTAGGAAGTAATGATTACTTGACCTTTGATGTTCCTAAACATATTCTTACTTTACAGCTGCACCAGACTTAACCTGCAAAGAAATTTCTTGTCATCATTTAAGGTAATAATATTATACTCTTTTAAGAACTACATACTTTCCTAATGCAGATCATCTTTTAAAGATTGATTGCTACTTCTATTTACATCATGTTAGCTAGCAAAGATTTCTGTCAGCCACTGGATATACATTTGAACACACCCCCCCCCCCATACAAAATTGTCAAAAAAGATTCTTTATCAACATCAAAATTGTGATTTGCTGTTCAGTGTTGAATTTATCTTCCTTCTCTATTGCAGAAACTTCCAAGAATCCCAAATATCGAACACTTAGCACTGCAACAAAATAATATTTCATCTTTAAATGGACTTGAAATTTTTAGAAGGACAAGATTAAAATCAATGGTCCTCGATGGAAATCCTGTTTCCCTAGAAAAGAATTACAGGCAAAAGTAAGTGAAATTATTTTACACTTCTTGTTTAAATTTGTCAAAATGAGTGTAATATTTTCCCTTGAATATCAAATCTTTTGCACAATACGTCTAAGATTTACACACCTGCATTCACACACCACCGGCAAAAGTTGAAAACGGCATAAAGTTGTTATGGGTGGGCCTCCCGTTCCTTCGAAAATGGCATATTTTTTGCCAGCACAATTTTAAAACGGCAGGTTTTAAAAGCAGCTAACTTTAGGCCAATTAGCGTTCTGCCGACGGTCTCAACCCTGTTTGAAAGAATAATGGACAAACAGATAGTTGCTGACATTGCACCTTTATTATCTTCATTTCTATGTGGTTTTCGACAAGGTTACAATGTTCTACATACCCTTGTGAAGACTCTTTTAAAAAAATTCAAAATTAGCCTTGATGAAGGTGGTAAGACAGGGGCTGTATTGATGGATCTTTCGAAGGCCTTTGATTGTATTGACGATCTTTTGGTTGCAAAATCGCATGCCTATAGTTTTTCTCACGAAGCATCAATACTCATTAACGATTTCCTTACAAACAGACACCAGAGAGTTAAGATAATGGTTCCTTCATTTCTTGGAAAGACCTGACACTTGATGTGCCTCAAGGGTCAATCATAGGCCCTTTGTTGTTTAACATATACATATCCATATGAATGCCGTCTTCAGATTTGTACAATGCTATAAATTGTTATCACTACAAGGATAAGGCCTCTTTCTCTCTGGCTCGAAGTACGCCAAGCTTACCGAAACGGACATGAAACAGACTACCAACAAGGGTCCTGGACTTGTTAAATTAACATCAGTGAATGATGCTACAAGCATGTTTTTCGTCTGTATCCTTGTACAACGCTACTGTATAAAAATTGTTATCATCGCAAGGACAAGTTATAATTATAATATTGTGAACATTTTCAAATAAACTTTAATATCTTTGTGCTAAAAGAGTTGTTTTTATTTCAGGGTATTTCAAATACTTCCAGATCTTCGGATGCTAGATGGACTGCCAAAACTTCCAAGTGATGAACAGATAAGTAACGACGATGAATCGAAGTCAGGATCGTGTACGGTTTCCTGATAGCGTTAAATTTGTACCTTTGTAAAACTATTTACAGTAAAAGCTCTCTTTAGCCCCGTGCCCATTAAGCCCCCTCTCTAATACGCCCCTTCCCTTTAAGCCAAAATCTTGAGTAGACCCCCTATACGTCCCTCTATTAGCCCCCAATTCTATCAAATTTCAGAGGTTACCAGAGGTTACCAAATATTTTCCATTTAGTTATCAAAATAAGTCTGCATGTTAATTTTTATATGGTTTGGGATAAAGCTTTGAAAATAGCCTTAAATAACGGACTCATCGTACTAAACCAGTAACGCAACAAAACACCGTAATCTGTAGAAAGACGACTATTAACTCCTGTAAAAGAACAGTACCAAAATAAACCTGTAACTAGAGAGAAATCTGTTGAATTTCTCAAAACCTGAAAAGAAAGAAATAAGTCAGTAACTGCAATAGAGAGCAACGTCGAATAACCAAAAACGCGTTTCGTCGTGTAAAGATTTTGGCGTATTTGTATATGGGAACAAATTAGAAAGCTGTCATATATGTCCTTGTCGTTTTGAATTTTTAAGTAAGCCTAGCCCACTCTCAACAAGAAGACCCCATCTTTTAAGCTCCCATCTAGCCATGTAGAGTCTCTGGAAGTAAATAAGCCCCCGGGGGCAGGGGCACAATAGAACTTTTACGGTATAGTATTTTTATACATACAAAGTATTAATTACTATGTAGATATCGTAGATATTATTATGTTAATGGCCCATCGAAAAATGCAGCAGATCTTTCAAGTATTCTACAAAGACGCTGGATCAAATATTTTCTTCATGCATTTTCGTATATGGATGAATTCTGAGTGATCACAACAATGATTGAAGTTCTAACGCCGCTCAGTCGAACTTTTTAGAAAGAAATGCATAGAAATATTGATAGTTGCAAACTGTTGTCGAATAACTGAATGGTTGAAGCTAAAAGCTTCATTTGACGAGCTTTTGAAGCTATGGCGAGAAAGAGTGAAAAGTTGTTGCTTATGTTTTTGCAACATGCATACTTTACAAAACTGATCGACGAACTAGCAAGAATACAAACTATCTTCAATTTTCTGAGTCAGAAATTCTGACAACTACTTTCGTCAGTTTCGTTCGCAGAAGATCTTTGTCTCGAATTTTAGTTGAAAGCCACATCAAAAGATTCCCCCTTTCCGAAAAGATGGGGCAAGGAAGACCAGTTACCTGATTCATGAACCAGAGCCCACCTCCTTCAATTTATTTTCAAGTTTTTTATCTTTTCTTGATCGGACACGATTGATGATTGTATTGTAATGTAAATATACTGTATATATATATATGATATATAATATTTTAATTTCGTATTTATTTCGTGATTTAATGTGCATGCACAGAATGCACTGCATCGATTTATAGTCGATTTATAATTTGTAGGCCGTGATTTGTACAAAGAAGATGTGTATACGTTGTAATGTATCGAGTACTACAGTATGTTTAAAGAAATGACGGCAGTAGTATAATACCTGTTTGTTTTTTCTTGATTATCACTGCTATCAAATGCAAGATGTCAGAATACAGCCCATGTAGAAAGCAAACATTGTGAAATGAAGTCTGTTCAACGAACGGTTTGAAAAGCTTGCTTTTGTAGGATTGGTTCAAGATGCATACATATAGCCACTAAAATCTAAAACTTTCACTCAACAAATTTTGTTGTAATTTTTCATAAAGGCGAGGCAAACAAATGAATTTTTACAACCGATTGTTCTATTCGCAAATGTAAATAAAACAAATTAAACTCTATATGAAATAGAGGTTATAACGATCTCGAGGCAATGACAAGTTTACAACAAAGAAGACAAGATGGCCGCCGTTTCAAGTCAAATCGAGAAGATTGTGACGGAATTTCGTCATTTACTGGATGATCCAACAAGTAATCCAGTGTTGCTTGCAGTTGCTATTGTTATATTATCAACTGGTATGTGTTGCTTTAATTTGGGGACTATATTTTGAGCAGTACCTTAGTAGCTCGCAAAAACTTCAGATATTTATTTAGGCCCAAAAATTTGTTACACTATATCTGTCTAGCCAGTGACGAGAAACAGATAATCATTTCGAGGGGCAATTATAAGCTCGTAGACTTTCAAAATAATCATGAAATTATTTTGATATTTTATTATGATATTTTATGATATTATGATATTTTAAAAATTCGTTTTGGTCTGAGGTCACTTGGTCGGTTAAAGCCTAGGTTCATGTATTGCTTTCCTTGATATCTGAAACTGCAAACCACGCAAGCATATATATATATATATATATAATTGCAGTCACGCAGTCACGGCATGAAAGATTCATGTAGCTTCTGCTTCTGCTGCATTGCAAACTGTTTCTGAGATCTTTCTCCAAGCTTTTCGGTCCTGTGCTGTCAATCTTATCTGTTCAAAGTCATCCATTTTCTTCATAGTTGGTATTGGAAAGGCTTTTTTCTTCGTTCTCGCTCTGATGATGTCTTTGTTTAAAGTTGTTATGATACTTTCTTGAGGTCTGCCTCTGAACCCTTTTTCTGATCTTTCAAAGTAGAATTTCATTGCCTTTGCTGCTGGTGTCTCATCAGATAAACGTAATATATGACCAAACAATCGCCATCTACCTTTCAGGATATCTATTGAAATTGGTCGTTCTTCGCATCTTTTATACAAGTTTTGATTGGAAATCTTGTTTGGGTATCTTTTTCCTATTAGCTGTCTCAGTTGCTGTCTGTGAAAAGCATCAAGACTTTTTGTATCTTTTTGTGTCATTCCCCAAGTTGAGCTGTTATACATCAAGACTGGTTTTACAAGTGTTCTNCGCCAAGCTTACCGAAACGGACATGAAACAGACTACCAACAAGGGTCCTGGACTTGTTGAATTAACATCAGTGAACGATGCTACAAGCATGTTTTTCGTCTGTATCCTTGTACAACGCTGCTGTATAAAAATTGTTATCATCGCAAGGACAAGTTATAATTATAATATTGTGAACATTTTCAAATAAACTTTAATATCTTTGTGCTAAAAGAGTTGTTTTTATTTCAGGGTATTTCAAATACTTCCAGATCTTCGGATGCTAGATGGACTGCCAAAACTTCCAAGTGATGAACAGATAAGTAACGACGATGAATCGAAGTCAGGGTCGTGTACGGTTTCCTGATAGCGTTAAATTTGTACCTATGTAAAGCTATTTACAGTAAAAGCTCTCTTTAGCCCCGTGCTCATTAAGCCCCCTCTCCAATACGCCCCTTCTCTTTACGCAAAATTTTGAATACGTCCCTCTATTAGCCCCCAATTCTATCAAATGTCAGAGGTTACCAGAGGTTACCAAAGAATTTCCATTTATTTAGCAAATAAGTCTGCATGTTAATTTTTATATGGTTTGGGATAAAAGCTTTGAAAATAGCCTTAAATAACGGACTCATCGTACTAAACCCATAAATGCAATAAAACACCGTAATCTGTAGAAAGAAGACTATTAACTCCTGTAAATGAACAGTAACCAAAATAAACCTGTAACTAGAGAGAAATCTGTTGAATCCTGCAAGAGAAAAACGAGCTAATCTTAAAACCTGAAAAGAAATAAATAAGTTAGTAACTCACCAGTAACTGCAATAGAGAGCAACGTTGAATAACCAAAAACGCGTTTCGTCGTATACAAATTTTGGCGTATTTGTATATGGGAACAAATTAGAAAGCTGTCATATATGTCCTTGTCGTTTTGAATTTTTAAGTAAGCCTTGCCCACTCTCAACAAGAAGACCCCATCTTTTAAGCTCCCATCTAGCCATGTAGAGTCTCTGGAAGTAAATAAGCCCCTGGGGGCAGGGGCACAATAGAACTTTTACGGTATAGTATTTTTATACATACAAAGTATTAATTTCTGTGTAGATATCGTAGATATTATTATGTTAATGGCCCATTGAAAAATGCAGCAGATCTTTTAAGCATTCTACAAAGACGCTGGATCGAATATTTTCTTCATGCATTTTCGTATATGGATGAATTCTGAGTGATCACAACAATGATTGAAGTTCTAACGCCGCTCAATCGAACTTTTTAGAAAGAAATGCATAGAAATATTGATAGTTGCAAACTGTTGTCGAATAACTGAATGGTTGAAGCTAAAAGCTTCATTTGACGAGCTTTTGAAGCTATGGTGAGAAAGAGCAAAAAGTTGTTGCTTATGTTTTTGCAGCATGCATACTTTACAAAACTGATCGACAAGAAATCAGCAAGTAGTACATACTATCGTCAATTTTCTAAGTCAGAAATTCTGACAACTATTTTCGTCATCAGTTTAGTTTCGTTCACAGAAGATATTTGTCACGAATTTTAGTTGAAAACCAAATCAACAAGTTTCCCCTTTCCGAAAAGATGGGGAAAGGAAGACGAGCTACCTGATTCTTGAACCAGAGCCCCCCTCCCTCTCGGTTCTCCAATTTATTTTCAAACTGTTATCTTTACTTGATCGGACATGTATATGATTATATTGTAATGTAAATATGCTATATATATATATATGATATATAATATTTTAATTTCGTATTTATTTCGTGATTTAGTATGCATGCACAGAATGCACTGCATCGATTTATAGTTTTTAGGCCGTGATTTGTACAAAGAAGATGTGTATACGTTGTAATGTATCGAGTACTACAGTATGTTTAAAGAAATGACGGCAGTAGTACAATGCCTGTTTGTTTTTTCTTGATTATCACTGCTATCAATAAATGCAAGATGTCAGAATATGGGCCATGTAGAAAGAAAACATTCTTGTAAAAAAAGTTTTTGGTGAATTTTCTGTGAAATGAAGTATGTTCAACATGCATAGATATAGCCACTAAAATCTAAAACTTTCACTCAACAAATTCGTTGTAATTTTTCATAAAAGCAAGGTACACAAATGAATTTTTACAACCGATTGTTCTATTCGTAAATGTAAATAAAACAAATAAAACTTTATCTGAAATAGAGGTTATAACGATCTCGAGGCAATGACAAGTTTACAACAAAGAAGACAAGATGGCCGCCGTTTCAAGTCAAATCGAGAAGATTGTGACGGAATTTCGTCATTTACTGGATGATCCAACAAGTAATCCAGTGTTGCTTGCAGTTGCTATTGTTATATTATCAACTGGTATGTGTTGCTTTAATATGGGGACTATATTTTGAGCAGGGAACTGAATAGTAGCTCGCAAAAACTTTTAGATTTATTAGGCCCAAAAATTTATTACACTATCTATCTAGCCAGTGAAGAGAAACAGATAATCATTTCGAGGGGCAATTATTAGCTCGTACACTTTCAAAATAATCATGCAGTTATTTTGAAATTATTTTCATATTGTATTTGATTTGTTTCTTCATACAATTCAATTGGAGGAATATTATGGCCCAATAATAATGAATGGCGGGTATTTTGTTATAAAGCAATATATATAATGAACCTTTTTAAACTGTAGAAAAAAGTTGCAATGCAGCAATAAAACCCTTTCTTGCATTTTCCTCATTTTTGGAGAATAAGCTTTTTTTTTAAAAGTCAATTAATCTTAATACTAGAAGATACACTAATCAAGTAATCACAAAATGAGAACTATAATAGTCACAAAATAATCAAGTAATCATAACATAATCATGAAATATTCACAAATCCTAAAAAATGATTTTTTAATCGCAAACTAACCATAGAATAATCATCAAATAGTATTTCAGGATCCATATCCACAAATCCTCTCACATTGTCATTGTCAATGTTATTTCATTGCAGTTCTAATTTTGGTTCTTTACCTCATCAACTCAAGAAGTGCAAAAAAACAAGGAATCCTTCTCATGGGATTATGTGACTCTGGCAAAACTCTTCTCTACAGTTTGGTGAGCCTCGTATTTTCCTTATAGATGCAGAATGTTTCATGGAGACATTATGTAACTTATAAATGCATATTTGTAGATTTAAATCATTTTTTAAAGACCACGTACCTTTGGTATAATATCATTATTCAAAAAAATTAATGAAAAAAAAATTCCAAAAATTTTTAAATTTTTAAAAAAATTCCAAAAATTTTTAAATGACTATTGATTTGTTCAAATTGCCTTGAAAGTTACAGTAATTTTTTTAAATGATGTCACATTATACTTTCTGACAAATAGTAATTGAAGTATTGAATGTTAGTTGTAATCTGATCTTTCTTCCAGATCATGACCTAAAAGTTGTGAAAACATTTATTTGATCTTCAGATGTTCACTGAGATTTCCAGACAGTGTTTCCATGGTAAATTCATTGTGAGAATTATACTGTAATATGCCATGTTTTATTCCCTATTTTGATCTTTTTTGCAGTTAATAAACAGGAGAAAAGTAATGACACAGACATCAATCAGAGAAAACCATGGCAAATATGAGTTCAAAAGAGGCAAGGTTAGAAATTAAATCCTTTGAAGCATGTATCTTGTCCAACTGTTGTGAATCAACAAAACAGACTCTGCTCTAAGTAAATTTAGGCAATCTAAAATATTACATGACCACTGTCTCTGGCTAAACTGTCAGGGATTACAGTAATTCAATTGTGATTACATGCCATGGCTCATTTAAAGTTTTAACAAGATAAACATAGTAGAAACTGGGTTTTGAGGAATCCATAAACAGATGTGTTTGAAATTAAGTTGAAGGTGAAGTTGCAATTTTTAGTGCCAAGCACTGGGATCGCAGAAGTAGAATAGGACTAACCCTGTCCACCTGCCTGTTTTGGTTGTAATGTCAGACGATTACACCACTGTGCCAAAGTAAAAAATATTTGCTCAATAGTTTCCAGGATTTGGGCCAAGGCCAATTATTAGATATCTAACATAAGAAACAAATCTTCATGAAACATTGCACAATTGGTTGATGCATCTTTTGTTTGGTTTAATGGTTTGAAAGGAACTTCAGGTACTTTGTTATAAGTGGTTGTTGGCAATCTTTGATGTCTTTTTTCAGAATTATTGCATTTTCTTTTATTGAAAGAATTCATGAATAGCTTTGAAGAAATTGAAATGGTTGCGAGGCTAAATTGATAGAGGAAAAATGGTACCATCTTCAAGAAAACTTGTAGTACATAAAGATCTAGGTAGCAGAAATCTGTAGCTTTGTGGTTTACGATTTAGCAGTTTGATTACATCACAACTGGAAAACTGTTTGAAACCAAAAATATGCTGCAGTAATCAAGATACCAAAGATTCCCAAAGAACACTTATAACCAAATACATTCAAGCAAACGAAAGATACATTAACCAATTGTGAAGCACCATTTTTTTAAAGACTTTATTCCTAATGGGTAATTTCATATTAACTTGACACAAAAAATTTTGATTGGAGAATGCTTAAATTTCTAAGATCTGTATCTTTTTCAGACCATGAAGCAAGCAAATGTTGTAGATCTACCAGGACATGAAAGAATTCGAGGACAGTACCTGAAGAAATATGAAGACACTGCCAGGTTTTTCTTTAAAAAATCCATCTTGTTGTGTGAAGTGCAATTGTACAAAGATGAACAAGTGAATAAAATAAGACATAAGCACTTCGATATGAATAGAATTAAGCACATAATGTTTTGAGAATAGCATGTTGTCAAGCTTTAATTGGAATCTGACAGAACTATTAATTTGAGCCATTTGGTTTATTTCTATGTGACACAAATAGACCCTGCTTTAAATTAACACAAGTACAAAAGACCTTGCTTTAAATTGACACAAGTATCTTACTTTCAAAGTTTTTTCTTGCTCAGTACATTATTTCTTTAATTATGACGACGAAACTACTGTAACTCGTTTATTTTGAAAAGCATGAATTAAATTTTTGTTTGCAGGGGAATTATATTCATGGTCGACAGCTCAACATTTCCAAGACAGTTCAGAGATATTGCGGAGTAAGTTTTCTTTTCTTATAAATTTTATCATTCTGAGTGTCCTGGATTTGATATCGAACACCTCAAATAAGACACTCTAAATTATATCATTCCCATCCTTAAATGGGCTCCGTCGCCAAACTGTAAACAAATCTAATAACACCGCACGTGTCCATTGTTCTCCACTGTGTTCTGCAGTTTGTTTGGTGGCTTCACCCAAGCCACCAAAAGTGCTTGTTAAAAATCCAGTTATATCCAAGCAATTGTAAAATATATGAATGTTTGGTTTTTTCCTCGGTAAGGTTCAAAGATTTATCTTGAAAATGACGCTTTCNGTTTTACAAGTGTTCTGTACAGCTTGAGACGAAGCCTTTCACTGACATGGTCTTTTCTGATCCAGATGTGATTTAATCTATTCATGGATGCTATGGATAACTGTTTTCTCCTTTGTATATCTTCTGTATCTCCTAACAGAGAACCAAGCTTTTTAGTTGTCCTCCATCGCTCTGTGTTTCGGTCTCCTCAAAAAATTTCAGTTTGTTCTGTCTTGCTGTTGTTTACTTTCAAATCATCTCTTAGTAGAATCTCTCAAATCTTATCTGTGATGGTGTTCTTCTCTTCTTCACTTGTCGTAAGGAAGTCAGCATCATCCGCATAAATTGTTTCATGAGGTAAAAAGGTTGGAGATCTGTTACCACTTTCTTCATTGTTATCACCATCCATCTCATGTCTAAAATTTCTTACTTTTTGAAGTGATTCTTCAAAATAGATGTCGAACAGTACACCACTGAGTGCATCACCTTGTGGTGAACCCATATTGCAAGCATACTGTTGATATTAATGTGTCCTATCTGTCATATCACTCAAACTGTAGCATGCAGCCCAAGTAAAATGTATTGACCAAGTGCCCTTGCACCAAAATTATTGATCTGTTAACATATCGTATGTAGTTTTATGTAGTTAGGTAAAGTAGGTGTGATGTAGTGTGAGTATTGTGTATCTCCGTCATGGGCTGAGCCTTTTTGGAGATTGACATTGTAGATTGTAGATTGTAGATATGATTTGTTTCTTCATACAATTCAATTGGAGGAAAATGGTCCAATGATAATGAATGGCGGGTATTTTTTGGTATAATAAAGCAATATATATAATGAACCTTTTTAAACTGTAGAGAAAAGTTGCAATGCAGCAATAAAACCCTTTCTTGCATTTTCCTCATTTTTGGAGAATAAGCTGAGTCAATTAATCTTAGTACAAGAAGATACACTAATCAAGTAATCACAAAATGATAACTAAATAATCATAAAATATTCAAGTAATCATAACATGATCATGAAGTATTCACAAATCCTAAAAAATGATATTTTAATGGCAAACTAACCATAGAATAATCATCAAATAATGATTCAGGATCTGTATCCACCATACAGAAGTAAGTAACTGAAGATTCTCTCACATTATTATTGTCAATTTCATTTCATTGCAGTTCTAATCTTGGCTCTTTACCTCATCAACTCAAGAAGTGCAAAAAAACAAGGAATCCTTCTTATGGGATTATGTGATTCTGGCAAAACTCTTCTCTACAGTTTGGTGAGCCTTGTATTTTCCTTATAGATGCAGAATGTTTCATGGAGACATTATGTCACCTTATAAATGCATATTTGTAGATTTAAATCATTTTCTAACGACCATGTACCTCTGCAGGGACCATTTTTTAGAGGCCATGTATGTACCTTTGGTATAATATCATTAATCAAAAAAGTTAATCAAAAAAAATTCCAAAAATTTTTAAATGACTATTGATTTGTTCAAATTGCCTTGAAAGTTACAGTAATTTTTTTAAATGATGTCACATTATACTTTCTGACAAATAGTAATTGAAGTATTAAATGTTAGTTGTTATCTGATCTTTCTTCCAGATCATGACTTTAAAAGTTGTGAAAATATTTATTTGATCTTCAGATGTTCACTGAGATTTCCAGACAGTGTTTCCATGGTACAGTACATTCATTGTGAGAATTATACTGTAATATGCCATGTTTCATTCCCAATTTTGATCTTTTTTGCAGTTAATAAACAGGAGAAAAGTAATGACACAGACATCAATCAGAGAAAACCATGGCAAATATGAGTTCAAAAGAGGCAAGGTTAGAAATTAAATCCTTTGAAGCATGTTTCTTGTCCAATTGTTTGTGAATCAGCAAAACAGATTCTGCTCTAAGTAAATTTAGGCAATCTAAACAAATTACAAGACTACTGTCCCTAGCTAAACTGTCAGGGATTACAGTAATTCAGTTGCATTTATAGTACATGCCAAAGTTAATTTAAAGTTTTAACAAGATAAACACAGTAGAAACTGTGTTTTGAGGAATCCATGAACAGATGTATTTGAAATTAAGGTGAAGGTGAAGTTGCGGTTTTTAACGCCAAGCACTAGGATTGCAGAAGTAGAACAGGCCTAATCGAGTCCATGGCCCCTTGTCATGACACTCTATTGATGGGGCTCTACCGGGTATCAAACCCTGTCCGCCTGACTGTTTGGCTGTAATGTCACTGTGCCACAACACCTTTAAGATTACCTGAAATTAAACTGATTTCTATCATGATTATTTGAAAGTAAGAAATATTTGCTCAATAGTTTTCAGCATTTGGGCCAAGGTGAATTGTTAGATATCTAACATACTGTATGAATCAAATCTATCTTCAAGAAACATTGCACGATTGGTTTATGAATCTTTTGTTTGGTTTAATGGCTTGAAAGGAACTTCAGGTATTTTGTTATAAGTGGTTGTTGGCAATCTTTGATGTCTTTTTTCAGAATTATTGCATTTTCTTTTATTGAAAGATTTCATGAATAGCTTTGAAGAAATTTAAATTGTTGCAAGGCTAAATTGATAGAGGAAAAACGGTACCATCTTCAAGAAAACTTGTAGTACATAAAGATCTAGGTAGCAGAAATCTGTAGCTTTGTGGTTTACGATTTTGCAGTTTGATTACATCACAACTGGAAAACTGTTTGAAACCAAAAAGACTCTGCAGTAATCAAGATACCAAAGATTGCCAAAGAACACTTATAACCAAATACCTGAAGTTCTCTTCAAGCCATTCAAGCAAACAATGGATACATTAACCAATTGTGCAACATCATTTTTCAAAGATTTTATTCCTAATGGGTAATTCCATATTACCTTGACACAAAAAGTTGGATTGGACAATGCTTAATTTTCTAAGATCTGTATCTTTTTCAGACCATGAAGCAAGCAAATGTTGTAGATCTACCAGGACATGAGAGAATTCGAGGACAGTACCTGAAGAAATATGAAGACACTGCCAGGTTTTTCTCTTTAGAAGATCCATCTTGTTGCTTGTAGTGCAATTGTACAAAGATAAACAAATGAATAAAATACAAGCAACTTTAATATGAATTGAATTAAGCACAACATTTTGAGAATAGCGCGTTATCAAGTTTATACTCTTTAATTTAGATGTTGTTCTTCTTTTGAAACTGGAAAAATTATTATTTTGAGCCATTTGGTTCATTCCTATCTGACAGATGAAATACAAATTAACTTACAAGAGACCTTGCTTTAAATTAACACAAATATCTTACTTTCAAAGTTTTTTCTTACTCAGTACATTATTTCTTTAATTATGACGACAAAACTACTGTAACTCGTTTGTTTTGAAAAGCATGAATTAAATTTTTGTTTGCAGGGGAATTATATTCATGGTCGACAGCTCAACATTTCCAAGACAATTCAGAGATATTGCGGAGTAAGTTTTCTTTTCTTGTAAATTTTATCATTCTGAGTGTCCTGGATTTTGATATCGAACACCTCAAATAAGACACTCTAAATTATATCATTCCCATCCTTAAATGGGCTCCGTCGCCAAACTGTAAACAAATCTAATGACACCGCACGTGTCCATTGTTCTCCACTGTGTTCTGCAGTTTGTTTGGTGGCTTCACCCAAGCCACCAAAAGTGCTTGTTAAAAATCCACTTATATCCAAGCAATTGTAAAATATATGAATGTTTGGTTTTTCCTCGGTAAAATGCAAAGATTTATCNGTAAGTTTTCTTTTCTTATAAATTTTATCATTCTGAGTGTCCTGGATTTGATATCGAACACCTCAAATAAGACACTCTAAATTATATCATTCCCATCCTTAAATGGGCTCCGTCGCCAAACTGTAAACAAATCTAATGACACCGCACGTGTCCATTGTTCTCCACTGTGTTCTGCAGTTTGTTTGGTGGCTTCACCCAAGCCACCAAAAGTGCTTGTTAAAAATCCACTTATATCCAAGCAATTGTAAAATATATGAATGTTTGGTTTTTCCTCGGTAAAATGCAAAGATTTATCTTGAAAATGACGCTTTCATTTTCGAAAAAAGGTAAACATTAGTGTGATATTGCCCATCAAAAACATTAGTGTGATATTGCCCATCAGAAACTGCAGAATCGCACGTATAGTCTTGTTAAATCTTTTTTGTATCATTTTTTCTAGATACATGTATGATATTTTCACAAATAAGAAGTTGATGAAGTCAAAACCAGCAATGCTTATTGTCTGCAACAAACAAGGTATTGTTGACTATTATTCTAACTGTTTTGTGAGCGAAGACATTTGAAGACATGACATTTTTTAATTCAGAATCTGTCTGATATCCTTACAATGAAAACCATACAAACAATTTTTTTTTCCTAAAGAATCTAGACCTTTGATACGATATGTTATATGTATTTTCATTTAAAAGATTCGATTTAACTCCGGGGAAGGTTTACTAACCATATTTGTCCGACGGGGCAGTGCTGTTTTCCGGGAATTTCCTTTGTCTGCAATCGCTAGTCGCTTTAAATTCAGGTGTCAACAAAAGCAACTCATGTTATTGTATTACAACATCTGTCCTTGTTGCACATACTAAAATTTCGTTAGATATCTAGAAAATTTTTATTTTATCGTTCGACCCATTTGTAGAATAACCTGAAAGGTCTATTGTCAAAACAAATATCATTACAGGTAGACCCATGTTTTGAAAAAATTTCTGTCTCTTTACAATGAGAAATTTCTCGAAATGTATAGTGCAATTGGTTTCGCATTGTTCTTTGATGTTCTAACCATTTGATTAATGTTTCTACTCCTCTCCACAGACCTAGCCACTGCGAAGTCTTGCAACGTCATAAGAAGCCAGCTCGAGAAAGAAATGTAAGCTTACCTTGTCAATTGTAAATCACGAATTTGAATGCTAAATTTTCCCACATACATCGGAAGAAAACCGTAACCCCAACCCAACCCCAAAATTTCAAACAATAGGCTTAAATTGTCTCTTTTTATCGAAGATACAAAGGATGCCCCCCCCCCCCCCATAAGCCATGATCCTTCAAAAGAGGCTTTGAGAATATCTGCCACTACATTTCAGAGTTTTAAACGTTGAAGTCAAACTTTATATGATAGAGATGTTTAAGTGCGCTCAAATTCTTCAGTTGTATTCACAATAGTACAATTTCTTATTGAGCGCAATTTTTGAGCAGATGTTTATTACTGTCCTGAAGAATTGTTTAACCGTTTGGTAAAATCATATTTTGCAGAGATGCCATGAGACGTACACGGGCAGCAGCACTCAAGGAAACTGATGACGTCAATTCTTCAAAACATATGGACATTGGAAAGAAGGGAAAGGCATTCGAATTTAGCCACGTGCCATCGAAAATCGAATTTATGGAATATGAGTTGCAAAATGCTGACAGTGCGAACATTGCTCAGTGGATTGAACACGTTATTGATTGATTGATTTAGATTATTGGATTTTGTTTCCTTGGTGATAATAGAAGATAGAATTCAACTGTTTTGTCTTTATTGAGTAAGACTGCCGCCCGGACTGCCGGTACACGATGCTTTGTACCGGGTGGGTCAGAAAAATGTGAAGACATTTGCAAGTCTGTAGTTTTCAAATTATTTATTAGATCGCTATAAACTGACAATACTTGTTGAGGAGACGAGATACGCTTTGTCCCAGGAAACGTATGTGTCCCCCCGTGAAGTAGGTTAGAGCTCATGCCCAGTAGCGTTTTAGGGTTGGAGCTCTGAAGGGCGCATGAGCATTAACCTACTGCACGGGGGACACATAAGTTTCCTCGGATAAAACGTATGTATCTCGTCTCCCCAACAAATACCTTTGTAGCTAACATCTTAACTTAGATAAGATCTTGATGGAAAGAACAGTGACAGATAGACCACATCACTTTTCAAACATTATAACAACAAAATCTATGCATCGAACAGAAATAGCGCAGAATATAAACGTTTTTAATCTAACCACAGAACAACTACGTTCCCAGAACAACTGCATGATCTTCGGCAAATGCAGTCATATCCTACAGTAGCCCTGGTGACGAATTGCGTTTCAGCTGTTTTTTTGTTTCGATACATTTCGTGATGACCTGACAGCTAAAGGTGAAGGTGAAGTTGCGGTTTTCAGTGCCAATAGACCTTTTTAGCTATTCTGAAAAAAACCAGAATCGAAGGATAGTTTTTTTCATTTTGTAGAATTCTCGAATGTGCACAATAGCACAATACTGAAAGAAGCTTCAACGCAACTCGATCGAACGTCGCGTGTAAAACGCATAAAAATAACGCTCGATCCAGGCTCTTCTGTAGAATAGCTAAGAGGCCTATTGCTGGGATCACAGAAATCCTGCAGAATTATTATAGAAGACCTAATCGAGTCCGCGACCCCTTTTGTCACGACGCATGGTCCGGCTCTACCTGGTAGGTTTCAAACGCTGTTCGTCTGACTGTTCTGCAAGGTTCTGGCTGCAAAGTCAGAGGATTACACCATTGCACTACACAACTGTAGGCAACTTGGACTAAAATTCTCAATCTCGGTAATTTTGGAAACCTTCCTTGTCCTAGAATAGTCATGGGAACCTCATCCTGTAACAGTAAAGTTTCNTCGAGTCCGCGACCCCTTTTGTCACGACGCATGGTCCGGCTCTACCTGGTAGGTTTCAAACGCTGTTCGTCTGACTGTTCTGCAAGGTTCTGGCTGCAAAGTCAGAGGATTACACCATTGCACTACACAACTGTAGGCAACTTGGACTAAAATTCTCAATCTCGGTAATTTTGGAAACCTTCCTTGTCCTAGAATAGTCATGGGAACCTCATCCTGTAACAGTAAAGTTTCAATTTGAATATTTTGTCAGCTTTGGGGTTGAAAAACACCGAAGTCCTTTCAGGGCCATCCTTCCTGAGGAAAATGCTAGTTCGCCCCAAGTTCGCCATTCTCAAGCTATGGATCTTATGGGGATGTCATTTGATCATGCTCACAAGAAGGGGATGATAGTCATCTATTGACGTGAAAAAAACAGACTTTTTTTCGCGTCCAAATGATACTGATACTCTGTCTCACAATATATTTGTCACGTGAAAACTTCCATGAATAGAAATAATTGAAGTGTTCTCGCAGTGTTCTTCATGATAAATTTTGCGTGGAGGGAAGAGTGATGCTTTACATTTGCGGACATTTCTAGTGCCAACTTCACTCATTGTGCCTTTCCTCTCCTTCCCAGTCCCAACATGACAAAAGGCCCTGGGGACGAGCCTTTTTTTAGCAAAGAAAAGAAACATTTTTGGAAATGGTAAAGCGTACAAATTGGACAAGGACAAAGTTCAAAGCCAATTAGGGACTTCCAAGAGGGGTCTAGTGCCCTTTTTGCCCCCTTTTCGCCACCCTGTCACTGTTTAGGATATTGCGCACAAAGGGGGATGAATGGTCGTCTTGCTGACGGAGCTAATGACAGCTACGAGTTAACCAAAAATGCCAATAGCGCAATCTGATTGGTTGTTATGATAGTGAATGCGACTTTAGTACTGTATTTAGAAAAGGAACTTTTGTGTGGATGAAACCACTCCCTGAGTAGTCGGCCATATTGGATTGACGGAAGAGAGAGGCACGGCAGCGTATTTTCAACGCGAAGTACAACCAACTTACGCCTCAATTATCCTATATCTTATGAACATTCAATTCGTCAAAGCTACAAGCATCAAAAAGAAACCCTAATTGCTGTATCAGTGGCTTCGGTTGGTAGATTCGCCTGTTTTGGTGTATTCTGTTCGTCTGGCGTCGACGACTTGATCAAGTTGAAGCAAGGCGGAAAGAAAGGACAGCTGCTTTAGTCGTGCGTGTAGCAAAATGAGCGAATTGGAACAGCTAAGGCAAGAAGCTGAAGCCTTGAAAGGCCAAATCAGGGTAAGAAATATTGAACTTTTTCTTTGATAAAGCTTCTTATCGCGATGTTTTTTGGGAATTATGCAAAACAAGGGTGAACGAATGAAGAAGAAGAGTGGATGGCTTTTGTTGTGTCAGTTTTCCCTTGATGATAAAAGGCCTTGGTCGCTTCATCAATGGCAGCCACAGCCAGTTCCCTCCTGGTAAAATAAGACAACATTCGTACTTGGATATTGTGATGAAAGGAATTGATTTTGTGGTATACGTTGCATTGGAAAGCATTTCATCGTCGTATCTATTTTGTGTGGGAATTGAATTGAAAGGTAGAAACCTCACCACCATCACAACAAACAAAATCACCGTCGCTCGCTTGTTGCTTGGCCTAAAAAGTCCTGAAAACAGCGACGCAATTTCATTTCCATCTCGATTTAGTTGGCAAGCAAGTGGATGGCGTTGCTGTGCAAACTTTTGATATGCATTCCAGATCTTATCTATTCACTTTGTTCACGCAAATCTCTGTGATGTATTTTTTACAGCTTGACCAAACCATTTTAGTTTCAGCCTGAATTGCGACAGAGCAGAGAAAGGTAAGCAGTGATGCCGCCATAACCTTAGCCGTGAAAAATGGCCGACTGCAAGTGTACTATAATCAGAGACTTCCATTTTGCACAGAAGAATTTTTCGGATCTGCTGAGAGAGGCACAGTTTATTTAGGTTTGCAAGTTCTGCAGGTTTTTCCCACCCATGGCCTAATCCTATCATGCAGATGTGTGTGTGTATGCAAACTTCGTTCATTGTTTGTTATCACTAGTTGGAGTGAATTTATTTCCAGTTTTCGCCCGCAAAAGAACTTAGAATGAGAAATGAAACTGTTTTTACTGAATATATGAATAAAATAAAATATGCCCCCATGGAATTGCTGCCCTCCCAGAAAGATGCTGTTTAGTTTTGGTGATCTTTCAATATTTAGAAATCAGTTGTTTCATCGCTGTTGTGATTTATGCGTGCACAATGGAAACACCACCATTTAGGGAGTTCTTATTGAAGTTGTGAATGTCCAGAATCAATTTCATCAATCAAGAAATTGGAATACAGAAGTCTCCCACGAGATTCAACTTACTGCATTGACAAGGGGTGTGTCACACAAAAAATTGGGTGGGCGGGAAAACTTGGACTAGAAATATTGCAGCTTTGGAAATATTACAGTTTATTAGGGACATCAGGCAAATGCAAGGTAGGTTTAGAAAAAGTTCTTAAAATTTAGTAGTTACTAAATGCCTCCACTGGGCATCGGTCCAGGCATTTTGCTCCAATAGATGAAACTAAGGCCCCATTTACATGAACGTGAGGTAGTATCCACCCCTGGTCAGCTAAAAACTGCCTCATTGAAGAAATCTCTGTTTACATAAACCCGGGGCAGCTTGGTGGCGAGGTAAATAGCCAGCCCAGTGCAGCTCTGTAAGTTGCATTAGTTGACACGTGGCAAGTTGGTTTTTTGTTTGCCTTTTGTTATCATGATAATACCTTTCGTTAATGAACCTAGGTTGGCAACATTGAAGCATTTGCACGACCCCAGGTGGAGCTGACCCGCCTTCACATGGAAAAATTCTGCAAAAAGCCAGCCCGCCTCAACGGGTTAACCCTTCCCTCGCGAAGGGTTACCCGCCTGAGCGGGTTGACAGGGGCTGGCTACTGGGTTCATGTAAACGGTTGAAGAGATTTGACTGGAGATGGGCTGACCCTCTGCGATGGGTCAACCTGGGTTCATGTGAACAGGCCCTAAATAGATTAGCCACTGAAAAATTTGAAGAAGGAAGGAATTTCTGCAGGGAGAACCAGCAATTCCACTCAAAAATGATCTAAAAAATTTTCCTTGAGCCCTGGAATTTTTGGAATGCAAAAATACTTTGACTGACAGAAAATGACCCAGCAAGGTTGTGAAATACGGAACTTTGTCCCAGAAAATGTGGTTTTCAGTTGAAAAAACACAGTTCTCTGAAGGTTACAAATCTCTAGAACGTGCAGTGCTTCAGGGCAATAGTCCTTTTAGCTATTCTAGAGAAAGGAATCTGAATTGAACAATATTTTATGCAGTTGGAAGAATTTTTGAATGTGCACAAAGGAGATCAAAGTTTTTAAGCTACTCAATCAAACCTCTCACATGAAAAGATATTTCTTGATCTAGACACTTTTGTAGTAGCTAAAAGATCTTTTGTTACCAACATTTGCAGAATTTTGCCCTGAATTTTTGCAAGACATGAAATAGACCATTTTGACATTTAGAAAAGGGCCTGCGGAGAGCGATATTTTTCTGGTAAATGGCTACTACAGTTCAATTTATCATTTACCAGAAAAATATTGCTCTCCCAAGATCCTTTTACTAAATGTCAAAATGGTCTATTGGCAGATCGAAAGAAACTAAGTTTGAAAATAACACTCCTCCTCCAATGAATGAGTAGGAAAAATATGCCTGTACAGCAGCATCAAAAATGTAATGTGTTTGGGCACTTTCCTACCCCTATCACATGCATTTATGCCTGCAAAGTCCCAAAAAGTAATTTTTTGCCAGGTAAAGACAAACAGGAAAATTCCTTGCATATTTTTTCATGGAGTTCACCAAAGTAACCAAAACACACTATTCTTTTAATTGTGCTTCCCACAGTACAGTAGTGTCCCGCATATAAGAAATACAAATTTAAGAAACACAGACCCTGATTTTGAAAATAGTACCCCATTTTATAAGAAACTTGTTCAGGTCTGAAAAAAGCTTGTTTCTTATTGAAAAACTATGTATTGAAACCTCGGAATTCTTCAGCTTTCCAGTTGAATTGAACTGTACCTATTCAAATCAAAACAAAATTTTGTATGCAGACTTAGCAAAAGGCACCTACAGTATCTGGAATAAAATATAATTCTTTGTATCACAGTCATAGAGCTACAGTAATATCCGAGTAATTGATTGATAGTATGTGATTTTTGTAATAAGAAACTTTACCTTGATTTGTAAGTTTATCTCATCTTGTAAGAATGACATCGGACCTGAAATTGAAATATCACGTATCAGCACTTTCTCTCGGTAAATGTGCAGTTAGAAATATCAGAATAAGAAGGCAAAGTTGTCATTTTTGGACCAAGCGCTGAGATTGTCATGACACTCAAATGGTGGGGCTCTACTTGGGATTGAACACCCTGTCTGCCTGACTGCTTTGGCTGCAAGGTGAGATGTTGCTGTCACTGGCCCACAGCACAAGATCTTACTGGTGCTTTGCTTGCCAAAAATAACTCGTGTGTGATTGGTTTCATGTAGCTGTAAATGCAATCACTGTACAAATAGTGGAGAAACATTGCTGGCAAGGTTGATAAAAATGAAAATTGAATAAATAAAAATATAACTAAAAGTGTAAGTGACAACCCAAATAGAACTGAAACTGATGACCCCAACGTACAATAAAAACAAAAGAATTGCTATTTACATTCCAAGTTTAGTAAGAGTGGGAAAGAAGTCATAAAAGGTCATTTGAAGATCCGGGATTTACGAGACTATAATTTGTGGATTTTTCCAAGATACTGCTAAGATATGTAAAGTAAAGTAAAGAGACTGCTTCCCTTTGGATTTTGTATCATTTCTTCTCCTCATGTCACAGTCATAGCAGCTCAAAGAGTTTCTACTCTCTGCATAACTCCAGGGGGGATGCACTACATGTTTTCAGTACTGGGACATGTGCTTGCAAGGGTAACACTTTCACTCCTTTGACATATGAAATGGTATCAATTTTCAAGATTTGGTGAATAGAACATTCTCATTTTTGGAATTTTTGGACCATTTTAAAAACATTTAGTATAAGGTTGGGTATACACTCTGGAAACTTGGTAGGAGGCTTGCCATAGGTTTTTCAAAAAGTACAGGGGACAGGTATGTTTTGAAGTTTGAGCAGCAAATCCCTAACCAACTTTGCACCAGTGCACACCTGGGTGCATGATCTTATGACATAATTGTCACAAAAATGGCAAAGAAAGGCACAGAAAGCAGAATCTCTGATGTACAGTAGAAGATGCAGCTTATGGAGTGCTTGATGGCTCAGAAACTCTCACCTTTTCACTTCACAAGAACAGGGTGCAATCTTTGCTCTCAATATGACAAATTCTTGATGTAAGGAAAATTGAAAAAATATTTGTGCGAGGTAGTTGATAAAGCAGTGCATTTTTGTGAAGAGAGATGTTTGTTTCTAAAAAGTTATATGAAGTTTATTGGTAGCTGTTCAGGAGGAATGGGGGGGGGGGCAAGATACCAGTTTCCATCTAACATTAGTGCTTGTGTGGAGAAACTGATATCTGATGTGTGATATTTTGTTTTTGCTGTAGAAATGCCCTTCAGAACCTTTGATAACTTGAGGGGTCATAAACTCATTCAGAACAAAGAAAGGAACTAAATATTTTCTTCCTAGTGGAGGAAATGGTATTCAAAGATCCTCCAAATTATTTTGTTGTGCACTAAATATCAGAAGCTATATTCTAGATGGAATATTTTGGATGTTGGAAAACAGCTGTTTTTTGTGTTGCTATGTTACTTTTTATACATTGTGCAAAAAGACAGCTGGGAAAAGGAGAACATTTGAAAATTTATCCTACAAATATCTTGTTTTTTGAATAAGTCATAGCCAGAACTTGAAACCTATTTGTGTTATTTGAACTGTAGAGTATGTGGGTTTTCCTAACAGTAAGCTTTTCATAAACAGAATTTAAATACAGTGAAAGAGCAAGTCTTCATTCAAAAGCTTTATAAACAGAGTTTGAATTTTGAGACGGAATTTACAACATGGAACAGTGCAACATTTCTAGCGAGATCAAAAGTTGTATTTTGATCGGAATTTAGTTATCAATAAGCTCAGGATGCTACAATTAATGAACATATTGAGACAGCTTTCTGGTAAAATCAGATTCATGAGGGCAGGGAAGGGTAGCATAAATCTATGTCATACAAACATACCATTTTACTGTCAAAGGGACTAACTGGAGTCAGAAGCTATGCCGTTATGAGTCTTAAATAAGCCGGATCTCCACTAGTCGCAACATTTTGTGGTGGGCGATCTCTCTTGCAGTGATTTTCCATGTTGGAAAACAAGACATGGTCTCCACATGCTCTCTGTCTGCATCATTGTTGTTTTGTATCAGAAAATAAACAATTTCTATTGGTTATTTTCTTGTGGACGAGTGTTGAGCCGCAAAAAATAGAACGTGTTCCTACCTTTTGCAGCTCTACATTTTCCGCAGCATCAATTTCGATCAGCGAATTAGATTGCTGTAAATTTTTCTGCCTCAACATTTTCCACCCAGTGGAGAACCAGCTTTTGCCTACTGTTTTTCATGATTTTGGCATGTAGTTGGATATTGTTTAGACAAGGAAAACGGTGGTGAATGTAGGCATTTTCCTTGACCTACTGTATTTATTAGGCTACTTCACTTCACTTGGCTTATTCAGCCACTCTAAGGGCTGTTTGACTACTGCTCCCCTTTCCTCAATTTACTTGTGTGTTTGTTGTGAAGAATTAAGTCTCAAATTAGATGTCATGTGAGATTTGGGATAAGACAAAATTAATCATGTCAAGCACTTCAATTTTTTATTCAAGGACATTTGCATATGACTTGGAATTTGGAGANATGATTTTGGCATGTAGTTGGATATTGTTTAGACAAGGAAAACGGTGGTGAATGTAGGCATTTTCCTTGACCTACTGTATTTATTAGGCTACTTCACTTCACTTGGCTTATTCAGCCACTCTAAGGGCTGTTTGACTACTGCTCCCCTTTCCTCAATTTACTTGTGTGTTTGTTGTGAAGAATTAAGTCTCAAATTAGATGTCATGTGAGATTTGGGATAAGACAAAATTAATCATGTCAAGCACTTCAATTTTTTATTCAAGGACATTTGCATATGACTTGGAATTTGGAGACAGACTTAAATGCTTGGAAATTTTTCAAGATTGAATATTTTTCCAATAATCCCTTCAAAAATTTACCAATTTGAATAATGCAAAGGACTCAAACTTGAAGGAATTTAATAGAAAACAAAGTTGTTGTGGGTGTTGTAGGTTGATTGTATCAATAAAAAACATGAATTCATTTGAAAATTCAACTTTGTACAAAGACTAAGATATTTATATGGAAAGCATGCAAATAATGGTGTTCAGGTCATGTAAATAGAACCAATGTCTGGTTAGGGGATCTAAAAGTAATGACTTTGCACTTTTGATATATTTTCTGACAGATTAATTGTATTGGATGCATGACTGATTTATAATGATGAAAGGAAATGACAATGCTCTGAATTTTTGAGTTGTCTTTGGATGCATATTGGAAGGAAGGGAGGAAGGAAATGGTTTTTTAGGATGTGGTCACATTGTGAAGAATATGAAAGGTAATGGGCATGGTTAAAAGGGACAAGGGAATGGGCAAGAGTTAATTATACATTGAAACTGTTGACATTGGAAGGCAACATGTGCCTCCCTGTAGGAAAGTCTGCTGACAGTGTGCCGAATTTAAAGAGATGATTGATAATTTTTTTTTGCATGAAGATATGTATCTAAATCGCAGAAAGCTGCCCTCTGATAAGTTTTGAAGCATTTTTACTTATTATCAAAAAGAAATTTTGCAAAATCCCTCAGATTTCGTACACTGTGCCCCAAAGTGCTTCAGGAGGCAGTCTAAAGATTCCATTCTGGGTACTTGGTTGTTTCATTTATAGGCCTCACCTATCAGTATGTATGTTTGAAACCAAAAAGAATTTTACTTTTTCCTTAACTAAAATGCAATGTTTTCAAAGTTATGGTAATGGTAACACTTCAGGTTGTTGTAGGTGATTGCTCCAGCAAGGTTGCATTCCCCATCCTTGTTCATTGCCTGCTTTATTTCATGCACAGTTGTTGAATTTAGATTATTGTCAGATGTTTGAATTGCCAATGCTCTTTCAGGATGCAAGGAAAGCTGCTGCAGATACCAATTTCCTTCAGGTAAGTTTCAAATATTTAAGATTCACCCACTGTATGGCTTAATATGGATGTTATTCCTTTTTATTTTGATATTGTTAGTTTNATTTAGATTATTTTTTGTAAACATTCAGTATATTGTCAGATGTTTGAATTGCCAATGCTCTTTCAGGATGCAAGGAAAGCTGCTGCAGATACCAATTTCCTTCAGGTAAGTTTCGAATATTTAAGATTCACCCACTGCATGGCTTAATATGGATGTTATTCCTTTTTATTTTGATATTGTTAGTTTTTAGTCTGTTTATATATTGTTATCTGTTCTGTTCTTTGTGCTTTGAAGTTGAAAATTGTAGAGTTGTAAATTACCATTTTTGGTAGAGGTCAGATAACCTCTGTAAAGAACAGTGCGGTATTTTTTGTATACTGTATAATTTATGTTGGGTTAGTTTTACTTTGTAATGAATAGAAAAAACATGTCCAATATTTATCTTTTCAGAATAATGATGAATATTTAATAGAATATATGAGTTTTTGCGAAGAGAAAAATTGTAACTATACACAATGCTACAAGAAGACTTTGTAAGCCAGTTGTTAAATTGTAGAACTAGTTATTGTTAATAAGATCTCATATCAAATATTTATAAATCTTTATAATCCTCACATTTCATTCAAAAGAAGAGCTTTTGATTGTGTTTTCAAAATGAATGAAAATTCAATGTTGCAAACTTTTAGGTGACACAAAATGTTGAACCTGTTGGAAGGATTCAGATGCGCACAAGAAGGACTCTTAGAGGTCATCTTGCCAAGATTTATGCCATGCACTGGGCATGTGATTCAAGGTATGCCAACGTGGCAATACTTGTGTGCTTGAATTGTTTTCAGCAGCAAAATTCTTTCATCTAAATTGCATGGAAGTTACTGTAGTTTAGTTAGTTTTTTATGATTAGGAGACTAGTGGGAAGCTGATATTTTGCATGATAACGCACGTGGAATCAGGAACCTTTCCCCATGTTACTCAGGAACCTTTCCCCATGTTACTCAGGAACCTTTCCCCATGTTATTTTTCAAGCACTATTTATCCTAGCTTCGAGAAATTAATTACAAAGATATTGAAACTGCATCTTGCTCAACAAATATGAAACTATTTGTCTTTACACTGATGATAGAATTAATCATCAAATTGTGATTTCCAAAGCATATTTCAAAACTGCATCCATTTTCAATCTAGCCTACACTTTGATTGACATGCTTGTTCCAGGTCTCTTTCTAAAATGTTTTAATCATTGATATCAAATTGTCTCACTTCATTAGGAGTTTAGTCAGTGCTTCTCAAGATGGCAAATTGATTGTTTGGGATTCTTACACAACAAATAAGGTTTGTGTTGTAAATTTCAACTTTAGTGGACAATAAATCCATAACTCTGGTTTGATTGGGCATTTTTTCAAACTGTAGAGTCATAAGACATTAATAGCTGAGCCCATCAAGATTTGCGCCACAAGTGTTTGCAAAGAATTGTTCATTGTTCTCAGCAATTATTAATGATGTCAGTTTCTTGAACAGAAGCATATCTTGGTTGACACTTGTTATACCAAGCATAATGGATGTATGGTAACAAAAACTGTAAATTCATTGACCATTTATTGCTTTGGCAATGGTAGTCATGTGTAATGTTCCCAATTTTAGGCTGCATTATTTTGGGGGCAGGCATCATAAGGCAACCAATGGCTTAACTGTATTGTTGATCTGAAATTTTTGTTTCCTAGGTCCATGCCATTCCACTGCGTTCAAGTTGGGTAATGACCTGTGCTTATGCTCCTTCTGGTAACTTTGTTGCTTGTGGTAAGTGTTTATTGCACAAATGGCCACTTTGTATGAACAATGACATTTTCAAGGACTCTGGCTAAGATAACACAGTCAGACTGGCTTAGATAGTAATTTTGAAAGCTGTTCAAGTCAATTTCGTGCAAACAAAGTTTCTATCTATATATTTCCATGCAAACAACATGCCTGCTCACATTTCTGCCTACGATCTGACACAATTTGTTGTATTTAAACAAAGATATGTATTTTATTGATTGATTAATTTATTTGTTCTCATCTAGGTGGTCTCGACAATATCTGCTCAATATATAGTTTGAAAACCAGAGAAGGAAATGTCAGAGTTAGCAGAGAGTTGCCTGGACACACAGGTTTGTATTTTTATACCATAAATTTTGTGCCAGCTTATTTCAAACATTTTGTAACGGACACCTCAAAATTTTATAGGAACAGCATATGAAATAGATGGCAAATTTTGAAACTCACCAAATAAGTGGACTGATGTGGCATGAGCAGCTGTGGAAATTGATTTAGAAAATCCCTCCTTTGAGTTGAATCCACTGTCTAATTTTGCTGTGAAACTTGTATTTTAACAGACAAATAAATGACAAGTGGCTTTAGCCTTTTCTTTCATATCTATGTTGAAATGCATTCTGCCTCTGTAAATGTAGTTTTGGTTTATGGATGATAGATGACCAATGATTGATTCAACTATTTTGATTTCTCTTCAGGATATCTCTCGTGCTGCCGATTTTTAGATGACAGTCAAATTTTAACAAGTTCTGGAGATACAACTTGGTATGTTGATTGTACTGTATCAAAGTTATCGCAAATTGGATGTCACGTGAGATTTGCATTGAAGCAAACTTACTGCTGCAAAGCACTTCAATTGTTGTTTGCAGGCATTATCGTATATGTCTTCTAATTTGAAACAGATTATAGTGAAATATGTTTAGATATCTTGAAAAAAGCTCCCTTGTGCAGAAACCTTTTTGGACCCTACTGAATGTTGCTCATAAATTTATGTTCTTGCCCAGCAATATTTTCAAGAAAAGCACTCATTTTGTTTGTGAAGCAGTAGGAAAAAGGTGTGCAACACAGTAGGACTAGTATCTTTATTCTAATTAACAGCTTGCAGTATAAAGATAATTCAAAATGTGCTGTATGTTTGTTAAATGTTGTCATAATCTTTATACAATCTACATCATAAAGATGCACACTTTGTGATCAAATGAGAAAGACAGACTCAAGAAGACTTTGGGTCAAAGATTGATAAATAAATCCACAAAGTTACCATGATACCAGTTGATGTAGATCATCTGATCTAAAGGTGCTTGGCAGTGGTGTATAAATGAAAAGATTTGTAGGTAGAAACATGGCAATGCAACAAAAAACAACAGCAAATATGTGTAAATTTAAAGAATATATGCATTGTAAATATTTCTTTCTGCTGAAAAAATATTTGACATTGTAAATAATAATTCCTTTATTTAGTGTCTCTGGATATATATTGTGAGAACCTGTTTTTTCTAGCTCATTGTGGGACATAGAAACAGGACAGCAATAAACCTTTTAGCTATTCTGAAAAGAATCAGTATCAAACGATATTTGGCTACATTTTGTAGAATTTTCGAATGTGCACAATAGTGTTAGAAGCTCTAACGCAACTGGATCGAACGTCGCGTATAAAAATAATGCTTGATCCAGGCTCTTTTGCAGAATAGCTAAAAGGTCTATTGACCTCTTTATTTAGTGTCTCTGGATAAATATTTTGAGAACCTGTTTTTTCTAGCTCATTGTGGGACATAGAAACAGGACAGCAATTGACATCTTTCCTTGGACACACTGGTGATGTGAT
This sequence comes from Aurelia aurita complex sp. Pacific, assembly GCA_004194395.1. Taxonomy (NCBI): domain Eukaryota; kingdom Metazoa; phylum Cnidaria; class Scyphozoa; order Semaeostomeae; family Ulmaridae; genus Aurelia; species Aurelia aurita complex sp. Pacific. The sequence continues at coordinate 221,848 of REGL01000004.1, read as the reverse complement.
GAGTCTATCACTTTGCAATGATGGAGGAAGGACCTTTGTTTCAGGAGCATGTGATGCATCAGCTAAGGTTTGTTTACTTAATTTGCTTCCTTGTGAAATGCTTTTTTAGGCTTTAGCTCAGTGGTGGCAAAAGCTTTTTGTAGTTGATACCAGGGCATATACTATACTAGAAAAAATGTCAAACTTAAGACACTCGAAGATCTTTACCAGATTTTTAGTACAACATATCAATCAAGATTTGCAATTGGTATCTATGAAATACAGTGATTTCCATGCCTGGTTTCCAAGATTTCATGATTAGACTAATGTAATCGCTGAGAGATTGTGATAATAATTGATAATATGGCCTCACTGAAAGTGCTGTGCTGGCTGTCCAAAAAGAGATTAAAAACATACTTCAAAAGGGAAAACAAATATACTACAAAGCATCATAATTAGTTTGTTATGAATATATGAATCATTGGGCAAGGGAAGTGATGTTGAGAATGCTCTTCCCCTTCATCAGCCCTACCCACTAGTCGGTCATTGACCACAGTTGGATGGTTTAATGATTAAATTCTTGTGTGATTCATGAAATTCCCTGTTATCTTCAGGTTTGGGATATCCGTGATGGAATGTGCAAGCAGACATTTACTGGCCATGAGTCTGATATCAATGCCGTCGCGGTATGTAAATTCCATGTACCTTGGTTCAATGCCTGGTCTCACCTCAGTTCTTCCATTTTCCTACATTCGTTGAAAAAAAAGTCTACCATAGAAATTAAATATCTAAACATATAGATTTATAGATAGTTGTGTTATGGAGTCAGTTAGATAGAAACTGAACTATGTTTCACTTGAAGTAGAAAATTCTGCCTGTCTCAATCCCAATGCCTGTCCCAAAATTCAAACAGGTTAAAGATTTTAGCATTCAAAAGAGTAAGATTTATTTTGATTGTACAGTTGAGAACACATCAACAAATAGATGTGCTGCAATGAGTTACAGTGGGTCATTTGAAAGATGCCAAAGTAAAAAGACTGGCAGTAATTTTCCACATCATGAGTGGGTAATTCGAACCAATGGGTAATTTGGTTCATCTAGCACCCTTCTTTTCTCATCAAAATTTTGCATGAAAGGAAAGCAAATAGCAGAGTCAAGGATAGACAGTACAAGAGTTGAAGTTTGCCATGCAGGGTAAATATTTAGGACAAATATCGTTTTTTATAGATCCATTAAAATTACAATATATATTACTTACACTACCTGCAAAGTTTTACTTTACGATACTACTGGAACAATACCTGGAGGAGCAAAAGGTGGTGACTACCCCAAGGCCATTTAGACATGGAGATAAAAACTACTATAGTCTGTCTCAATTTACTTGCCACGAGAAATATCTGCGATCAAGTTGACTTATAAGGTTTTGGATGGGTAATTTAGGCATTATCGCAAATATTGCGTGGCATCTGATTTGAGATTGACATTAAAATACATGACTTAACCAAAGAAAAATAAAATAGATTGGGACATGCGTCATGGTGGTTGTGGTTGAGTGGCTTATAACGGAATTCTTTGGAATTTTCTAACCAAATCGACCAGATTTGTGGATAAATCTTAGAGTTTGACAGGAGTATGTTTTTGTTAAGTTCGTTGGGAAAATTTTTATCACCATGCAATAAAATCTACATTAGAACGTTATTTTGGAGATTGGTATATTGATATAGTCGTAGTAAAGCAAAAAACAAATGTTGTTATAATAGATCAGTTGACTTGTTTTTGATAATTTCGATATTTTGAAAATTGATTTATCATAAGCTGAATCACTTACTCTGTGAAATTTAAAAGAGAACTCAAAAATTTTGCAACCATATTTTGGACGCTGAGATTTATTTTTTGAGAATTGATTGATAATCAAAATGTTTCCCAATTTCAGTATTTTCCAAATGGAATGGCCTTTGGAACTGGCTCTGATGATGCAACATGCCGCTTGTTTGATATTAGATCTGACCAGGTTTGTTTTCATTTTTATTTGTTCTATTCATAAGCGTATCTTGCATTCATTTGCAGAGGTAATATATATATATGATGTACAATAAGTGATATATTTACCAAAAATTCATATTGTCAGGAATGTGTCTACTTTGAAATGCAGAATCCCCTTGATGAATCCCTCACTATCTCATGAGTTAGCAAGTCAGTTATTCTTATGATCAAATCAGAGAATTAAGCTATGTTCTTGGAAGGTTATTTAGTTTTAAAACGAAATATCAGCACAAATGGGCATAGATGGTGGGATATCAGGACTTCAATTTACCTAACTCTGAAAAAAAGTGCATTTAATCATAGCCTCAGCAGCACACAACCTCGTGAAGTCTTTCAAAGTAGTTAGCGGTGCATTGCATTCCCGAGGTTCTTTGCAAGTTGCTTGAAATGCAGTTTTTTTGTCAATTATTGAAGTATATTCTTACACCCGCTGGAGGTACTTTGTTTTGTTGTACGCAAAGACAATAGGTATCATTATGAATATGTAAACAACGGGAGTAAACGGCGACAACACGTCTGGAGATGCGTCCAAGGTACAAGATAGACATGCAGCCTAATATTTTCCTTGGCACTTTTTAAGTCCCAAACACACCTTAAGAATCAAAGAGGAAATCTGACGAATAGATAGTAAACATCTTAATACTTGCTATAAAATTGCTTACACAATTAATGATCTTCATAGTTTTCTGATTGCCACGAAGCAGCATTCGTCACTACAGTGCCTGCTAAAAAGTCCTTGGAACAGTTAGGCCCTTCCTTGACAATCCGCAGTTCTAACCATAGCGATTAGGTTTAAACACCCTCTCACCCCCGAAACAATGTTGATTTGCAAGGTTATTGTTCCAGCATTTCATCAGAGTCGCGAATGATCCTGCCATCCCCATTTTATCATCACAGAACAACATTGTTCTGAGGGGGAGAGGGGGAAATCGCACAACAAGGCAAAAATAGCAAAGGTGTTCCAAGACTTTTGGCAGGCATTGTAGTTACGTGAAATGCATTTTCGTTGGCCAGTGAGTTGGTTAGTGCCTAACATCACCCCTGTATGTAGTTTGTTGTAAATATATCACAGAAATAGAACGGAAGCATTCAAATACCATTTGTTTTAGGAACTCTGTGTTTATTCACATGACAATATCATTTGCGGAATCACATCAGTTGCCTTCTCAAAGAGTGGCCGTTTGCTTCTTGCTGGTTATGATGATTTCAACTGTAATGTATGGGATACATTGAAAGGAGACCGCGCTGGAGTCCTTGCGGGTCACGATAACAGAGTCAGTTGCCTTGGAGTTACAGATGATGGGATGGCCGTTGCCACTGGTAGCTGGGATAGTTTCTTGCGTATTTGGAATTAAGTGAAAAACTTTGAGACTATCAAAAAGACACCAAATTCAAACAAACAAACAAAACAAACAAAGTGGAAATGAATCATGGCACACTTGATTTTAAGTGCTTTGTTAATATGGAAGCAGACAGGCCGACTAAAGTGTGATTTGACTAGCAAAACACGTTGTAATACACTGTACGTTCTATTACTATTCTGCTCTAATAGCTGGTGCAATATTGAATTGAATTGGTAAGTATATGCGGGCTGACTGAGTTGACTTACTGACTTGCGGGAGGGATAAGCTTTCCACAGCTCTTAAACTCTTCCTGCATCAAATTCGTTTGTTCATTGTCAATTAGAGAGAACTCACTAACTAGCTTACTATAATATACTGTTTAGAATTTGTTGTTTAATGTACTGTTGAAGCTTTGCATGGCTAATGGAATGTGAACATGTGATCAACATGTGATCAACTTTGGGATTTCACGTGACTAGTATACATTTATCATGTGATCAATACAGACGCTTCATGATATCAGTCCAAAGCAAGCACCTCAGCTTCGCCAAATTAATCGTGAAGCTGGAGAAATCACGTGTTCCTTTAGAGTTGATTTCGAAGATATGATGGGATGCATTTAGGAACGAAGAAATTCGTTTTTAACGCAAGTTATCCATTGTCATAATACTAAATTACGGCATCGTATAGAAAGACATTCGGGGGCTCTTGGCAGTGGCAGTTTGGTCTTCTCTGTTTTACCCCCATAGCCTTCCTTCCTGTTGGAAGTAAACAGCAGAGTTCCGTTCTCTGATTATTTGTCTGTGGTCCATGCTGACAGGTTGCAGAGCTCCTCAGCGCTTGTGCTTAATTTGAAGCAATTAGCAGAACAAGTTTATAGTTAATTTGGGAGAAAAACTGTCTTTGAATCCTTCGAATTTTATGCTTGAAAATAAAGTACAGTTTAATAAAGTAAACTGGTGAGAAAAACCTCCTTGTTGCTGGCGTCTGAAAGCGAAATGATGTGTGCTTACATATCGTTAAATGGAATGGACACGGTTAAAAGCCGGTTCGGGCCAAGATAAAGATATATTTTATTGTATTTGATTACTTTGAGACGTGCCGTTTCATTGTGTAACTAAAGAAATAAATGTGTGCGTTAGCACTTTTCCTTCAGCCTATTTGTAGCGGCTACTCGACATAGCTTTAACGATTCCCTTGAAGATTGAAACACTACGAACTGTTTTTCCAGAGGAGTACGGAAGGAACTCTGTGTGTTAATTCTGTTAATGCACATTTAATCGCTGTCTTCGTTTTTCAAAATGGTGAACATCTTAATGTTAACTCCACTGAAATTGCATCGTCTGTGATCTTACGATTGTTGTAGTCCTGAGTTATTTCAGAAAAGCCCTTTCCCATCGATCCAAAAGTTTATTTTCGCCATACGCGATTCATGACCGAAAATTGTTGTCTGCCAAGAACCCCCGTGAAATATGTTGCTCCGAAAATATTATCATTAAAACCTAACATAAAGACCAATCACAAATTAGAAAGAAAGTAGGGTGAAGTTGCAATGGACCTCTCAGACCTGATTATTGAAGGAGAATAACGGGAAAGGTTTGCGGTGTATTTCCCTTAACGTATTTTCTGATGGTGAAATTCTTTACATCGGGAAGTTTTTTCCAATTGAGACTCAATCAAGATGTGTAAGAATACAGCATTATTTTCCTGCGGTGAAATAATGGAAAGTTTTTTTAATTGTTTGCTCGATTCATCTCGGTTCATCTGGGTTTTTCGATCGAGTTGCATTATCGGTCCGTCACAAATAGGAACTGTGGTTGCTCGTGGTTTGAACGGTTGTACAAAACCGTCTGTCAAAAAGCTGCTAATCGCTATTTGGTGACAATGTTTGCAGTGCAACAAAGGAAGCAATATTACCATATAATTTGTGTTCCCCATCGTTCCAGCATGTTATATTCCTGGCACTTCTTAGTTGAATCTATTGTTCAGTTCCGCAGACTACAGATTCCTGTTTATGAAGGCTTGCTGTCGGCTAAACCCGAATTAATCGCGAGAGGCTCTCAAGAGGTTGCAACATCGCCCCTACTTTATCAATATATGATTGGTTGATCTATCTTAAAGTGAAGGTTCAATGTCAGCAGCTATGGTTAAGATTATGAAATACGGTTTGATATTGCCAATATGTAACATATGATGTCGATAAAATGTATTGTTAATGAATTTCTCCTTTCTCTGCAAATATATTTACTCTCTAATATTTTGCGCAAGTTATTTGCTGATGGAAATAGATTTCTTCCTTGGCAGCAATGGCTATCAAAAGTCCTTGGAATACTGAGGCCATTTCTTGGTAAAGACCACATTTTCATATTTGATAATCCATAGCGATTAGTTGAAGCATCCCCTCCCCCAATGATTTGCAAGGTTATTGTCCCAGCATCAGAGTCACGAATATCATCACAGAACAACATTGTTACAAGGAATCGCGACTCCATGCAAAATTAGCTAAGTTGTTCCAAGACGTTTAGCAAGCATGTTGCGCTCAGGTCTTTTTACATCGAGCATTGTTCTGGGATCTGTCCGTAGCGAGGGGCGTATGACTCGCTAAAAATCTCGTACACCTTTGTCAAAGGTCTTCTTGTTTTCAAGAAAACTCCATCAAAAATCCTTAAAAATCCATTTTATTTAACAAATCTCGTACTCCTTTGCGGAAGAGTGATACACCCCTCGGTCCGTAGGACAAATCGCTGCTGCTTTGAAATCTCGTACGCGCTTTCGGAGATCCTTTTGTTCTCCCAGAAATGTCGCACGTTTTTTAGGGTGCCAAAGCTAGAAAAAACTGCTAAAACTGGTCGAACAAGGAAACTAGAAATCAGCAACCTAAACACCTTTTAGCTATTCTGAAAAGAGTCGGAATCGAATGATATTTTGCTATATTTTGTAGAATTTCGAATGTGACTGTGCAATAGAGTATTGTATTACCCCGCCACTAAGGAACGGACTTGTGAGAAACTGCAGCCGCCTGCCAGATGGATCTTACAGCCTGGTTTTACAAAATGAGTTTCTTAGTGGCGGGGTAATACTGTAGTCGTAGAAGCTATAATGCCACTCGATCGAACGTCGCATAAAATGCATAAAAATAACACTCTTTCGTAGAATAGCTAAAGGGTCTATTGTATCATATGAACCAATCAACGTGTGGGCCTCGTATTTTTGTTGTTGGCATTTTACGCGTTTTGTGCTACGTTGATCTCCATAGGATCGTAAAGTTTTACGATAGGGTCATAAAGTTTAATTGAGGGGTCATAAAGTTTAACAAAGGGGTGATAAAATTTAACAAAGGGGTCATCAACACACCAAAGTGTCCCACAGGGTCACAATGACATTCAATGGTTTCCATGGAGACCCATGTTTTATGAAAAATGGCGGTAAGAAGAGAAACAAAGATGGCCGCTGCTAGCTGATNGCATAAAAATAACACTCTTTCGTAGCATAGCTAAAGGGTCTATTGTATCATATGAACCAATCAACGTGTGGGCCTCGTATTTTTGTTGTTGGCATTTTACGCGTTTTGTGCTACGTTGATCTCCATAGGATCGTAAAGTTTTACGAAAGGGTCATAAAGTTTAATTGAGGGGTCATAAAGTTTAACAAAGGGGTGATAAAATTTAACAAAGGGGTCATCAACACGCCAAAGTGTCCCATAGGGTCACAATCACATTCAATGGTTTCCATGGATACCCATGTTTTATGAAAAATGGCGGTAAGAAGAGAAACAAAGATGGCCGCTGCTAGCTGATAGTTTCGTCAATTTTACGCTAAGAAGATGGATTCAAGAAGTTTTTCTGGCTTCCAAAGTCCATCAATGGTATGTTTAAATGGTTTGAGGATCGTAAGATTGCTATGAAATTGATCCTTCACTGTATTTTCAGTTATTTTATAGTTATGATTTAGGCTATCTCAATCTACAACAGCATCCCTTTCTTTTGTGCACACTGACATGACAAGAATTCGATACCTATGTTCTGATAAGAATTCTTGAACCATAGAGAAGACTGTGAATTTCTGTAAACAAGAATCCATAAGCAGAAAAATCATGTTAATGTGTGCATAAAAGGCCTGTTCATAGAGGGCGTCAAATCAGACCAAATGCAAGGTATTGGGGTCTAGGCCTATGTATTTTGGGCATTACAAAACGAAACCGTAAGCGAAGGAATCCTCCTTGGTTGTTTAAAACTGATCTTCCAAAGATCCCTAGAAGTTCGAAAATCCTGCTTAAAGATAAAACTTTGTTTGCAAAACATCTGTCATTGGCCATTGTATTTGCATTGCAATGAGAGTTCCTCCAATCCATGTAATTGTATGTCATATCATCATTATGCAAGATAAAGCTTGACAAAATTGAATACCCCTTTAAATTTCAAAAGCCTGCACAGCTGTTGTATATTTTGGTTTTGACCAAGACAAAATACGTGATATTTATAAATAATGCAATACATAGAGGTGCTTTTCCTGTAAGAATACTGAAAATGCAGTTTCATGTCAGCAGGAATCTCTAGAAGGCCACCAACCATGCAGGTATGGTAAAAACAAGTTGAAATTGAATGTTATATTTTCAATATTTCCAGATTGTTCAGCATGGAAGCAAAATTGCCTTTGGTGTATTGGTGGGAAGATTTGGTAAAACAATAGGAATATATTAAATTTGATTGCAGATCTANATTTTGGTTTTGACCAAGACAAAATACGTGATATTTATAAATAATGCAATACATAGAGGTGCTTTTCCTGTAAGAATACTGAAAATGCAGTTTCATGTCAGCAGGAATCTCTAGAAGGCCACCAACCATGCAGGTATGGTAAAAACAAGTTGAAATTGAATGTTATATTTTCAATATTTCCAGATTGTTCAGCATGGAAGCAAAATTGCCTTTGGTGTATTGGTGGGAAGATTTGGTAAAACAATAGGAATATATTAAATTTGATTGCAGATCTATGATCTCCTTGATGTAAAGTAGTTCTCTTGGCTGCCACAGTTTTGCAAATTTTTTAGGTTAATTTATTTAGAAAATAACTTTTTATTCCAAGAGTTGAACATACAGCAGAACAGGCCTTGTGCACACTAATATGGTTTTCCTGCCTAAAAGTTCTTTACGGATCTTTTCAATTTCTCAAGAATTCTTTTGTTTAAGGAAATTTAGCCTTTCATCTGGCTCAAGGATTCTTATCAAAATATGAAGAATTGCTGCAAATTGCTAAGAAGAGGTCTTCAGATTATCTTGTTGTAATGTTAATATGCACAAAGCTGGTCCTGTGTTGATATTGCAAATGTTGATAGAAATAGCCATTTTTTTAAGATATTAATCTATTTTTCAAGGATAAAGATGAATTGATATCCATTGATGTGAGAATCAGTAAAGATGGTTTGAAATCAAATGTTACTGTGGAACAGAAGTTAAGACATATTTGGAGATGTCTTCTACGTTCTGAAGAAATGGGGAAAATGCTTGTAGATGAGATTGCAAAAATGCGCAACCAACACAGCGAGGAAATGGATGAGATTGGCAAAAATATGGCTCATGTCCGGAGCATCTCTGAAGGTAGAGACAAAGCAATGGTTCAAATGAAGAATGAAAATACCAAATTGAAGGCGCAGATGAATGAGATGGAGCTGAAGGTAGCCCAAGTTGATTTGGGTTTTGCAGACAGAATAAAGAATATTTTGACTGTTGAGGGAATGATTGACTCAGAAGAAAATGGCATTGAAAGGCAAATAAGAGAGTTGATTAAAGAATTAAAGAACTGCCAGACTGAGCTGAAGAAAGTCCAGGAAGATAATCTATTACTTCAAAAGACAAATTTAAACTTGACAAATTCCAGTAAACTTAAAGAAGCAAAAGAGAAGGATCATGAAAATGAAATCAGACAGCTGAAAGAAGAGTTATTCATGACTGCTGGAGAGAAGGAAAAGAACCATGGAATTGAGTTACAATCTTTGAAAGATTCCAAAGCTAAATGGGAAAGAGATTTTATAGAAAGTGACAAGAAGTCAAAGGAATTGCAGGAAGCTGTGAATGAACTCAGAAAGCAAATCGATGTCGAAAGAATCAATCATCAACATGAGGTGCAAGAAATTACAAAGACCTTTGAGGGTATGATGAATATACTCTATCCTTTTTCTACTGTTTGCTTATAAGATATAATGAATCAGTTTGGTACCACAATGCTCGCCAAAACCCTTGTCATAAAACGGCAAAAAGTAGACCTGAACACCAACTACCCCCCCCCCCTTTACCCCCCAAGTCAATGTTGCTGCTTTCTCTAACTTGGAAAATATTATGCAGCAAGTGTCCTGAGTGAAGACAAACAACATTGACTTGGTGGAAGGGGGGTTTACAAGATATTTCCGCTGAAGTGGTAGCATTGTGATTTTTGTCAAAAATGCTGAAACTTAGTTTGCAACAAGAGATTTTGGTGAGGATTGTAGATCGAGCACAGCCAAATCAATCCAAAAATAGAAAATATACAAGATTTCGGGATTTCTAAAATTTCTCTGAGTTTTTAGATGTTTTCTGTTAAGGTTTCCTTCTGCTTGTTATCTTGCATTGAATGATTTTTTCAACATTTTTATGGATTTTGTGAAGATTTTAGAGATTTCTAAGATTTTGAAATATTTCTTGGGATTTTGAAGATTTTCATGAAAGTGTACGATTTTTGAAGTGATTTTTGACGCCTCAGTCACAGACAATAGGTATTATATTTCCAAATATTTAATCCATTCTGTGGATATTCCATGGTTCTTTTAATTTGATAATTTAATCAACCATTATTAAACTTCTAAAGTATGAAGTCAACTCCTTTCCCTCAACAATCCTTGCTATTTGTTTTTGCAACCAAACACGACACATCTGTCCAGCCTCTTCGAAGTTGGGTTTTGCGTCACTTGCAAAATCCCTTTACGTTGCCTTATCAAAGCAAACTTTCCTTCCGGAGTGTATGTCACAAGCTGCTCACCCCCATGCAGCTCGCCCTATGCCTTTCTCAAGGGAAGCGGCTTCAGATGACTTCTTTCATCCGAGATCTCAGACACAAATGAAGAAATCTGCTTCATCAAACGATATTTTGTTCATTTGGTGCTGCAGGGGAGGACAAAAACATTCGCCTTGGGGCTATTTCAAATGAAAGAGCATTTTTTTTCAAGAAAAAACGCAATGATAAACATTTCTCTAATGTTTTAAAGTTTATATTCAAAATTTTTGAAATGACCTGATAAGCATTTTAAGAAAATTTATTTGCTTCAGATTAATGAACATTGTGAAATATTTATTTTCGATTTCTTTGTGACTGACTTCTTTTACCTCTTCATTTTGAGCCTTTTTAATGACAACAGTCATAGCCCGTCATAGCCAAGAATTATTTCATATGTTGTGCCTTAAAGAGATACAATCGCAAATATTTTGCGTCCAACAATCTAAACGAGATTCTTCATGCATAAAGTAGAGAGCAGAAATTTATTTAATGATTTTCGTATGACTTCTAGAAGTATGGGATGGGAAAACAGTAAACAAAACAACGTATTTGTGCCCACACTCTTCTGCAGCACGTGTGCCTAGATAATCGATGGACTAATTCTTGAGTTGCAAGTTTCTAATCTGAAACCTCGGTCAATCTAATTTTCGGTGATTATGTCTCTAAAATTTTCTCTCATCCTGCAGGTGAACTATTAAAGGCTGTGGAGATGCACGAAAATGACAGACAAATTGCAAACAGAAAATTATTGGACAACAGCAAATTGGAAGTTGATTACAGAATGTTGCAACTGCAAGTTTCAAAATTTGAAGAAGAACACAAACGATTGCAGGAAGTGGTAAGTAAAGTTTTGATGTTTTGAAGTTTTGACCCGAAAGAAGTGAAACTTTTGAAGAATCATCCTAATATAATTTTATTATGTTACCGATTACGAAAATTTCTTCATGTGCATTTGTACCAAGCACCAGAATAATCTTGGACATATTGCAAACCTTTAATTGGCTTTGAATTTACGTTGATTTATGCTTTTCAAGTTACCTGGTTTTGAAGCATATTTCTTCGAAATAACAAGAAATTATTATAAAATTGAATTGTCACCCCCCCCCCCATCGCCACCTCGCCAGTACCACTTAAATTAGTTGCCTTTGTTGTGGACAAAGCTCTTACAGCATATCATATAAGACTCAAAACTTCGCCTGAAATGGCAAGAAATAGTTTTTTGGCTAACAATTCATAATTTTCTAAAATGCTATTGCCCAAAACGAGTTTTTCTTGCCGTAATTTCGTCGTTTCTTCCCCAAAGTAGTAAGATTATCAGTGTGCAAATGTCAGACATAATGTAACAAACAAAGACAGCTGTATCATCATATTTGTTTTGAATTCCTTACGTCTCAGCTATCAATAAACTTCTGGTAAAAAAAAATTATCTGTACTCGTCTCCACATTTAACTGATCTTACCGTTAAATTTTGTTGTATCCTAGGTGAGGGCAACTGAGGAGGAGAAGAGTGAACTAAAAGGTGATTTAACGGAGCTGCGGAGCATCAACGAGCAATCTGCCGCAGAAATTGTCAGTGCTAAAGAGCTTGCGGGAAAAGATATTGCTAGCATGAAGGTGCGTGTTTTGCTGTTTGCTACTTTAAGGGGGGATTTTTTGGGGTCTGTGCCCGGGGGGTACTTGACTAGGGAAGTGACGGGGGTGTGCGGAAAACCTCTCCACACCCTGCACCCTGTCGCATAAAAAATAGGCCAAAAGTATACCCTGTCGCATAAAAATTTTGCAACTCAAATATAGTGTAGAACGCAATTTTTGCTTGTGATACCCTGTCGCATAAATTTTTTACCTATTATAATACCNATAAATTTTCTATCTATTATAATACCCTGTCCCATAATTTTCGTTAGAAAAGGACACCCTGTCGCATAATTTTACCGTAAAAGGACACCCTGTTGAGCGGCACATCCCGTCAGGTCAAGTATGGGAGTACCCCCCCCCCCGGGGTCTGTGATACTGTTGAACCGCATTCTCCTTATTACAGCAACTGCAAACTTTGAATTGAGTTAAAAGGGTGTGCTCGAGTCATTGCTGTAAGGTAAACATATATTAGGGAAACTTGCTCACGATTTTAGCACGTTTTTCAAGGTTTCTGCAATGAATTTTTTTAGAATATCCCTGATAAAATCTAAGCGGAGTGACCAATTTCAGGCAGGAAAAATTCTAAAAATAATTGAACATAATTGCTATTCAATCAGATATTTCAAAATTTCATTGCTTATATATTCATGGAGCAGTAACCTTTCAAACACCGGGCCTTCTTTTTTGACTCACCCGGTAGAATAAACATCCAAACCGTTAACGGCAACTTTTCTTTCCATTCAATGTCTTCATTTTATTAATTTTGCACTTTGTTTTTAGGAATCATTTGCAAAAGAGAAAGGCGAAATTGAGAGCAGGTATAGAATTTGTTTGTTTGTAAATTATGTTTCACGCCAGTGAAATTCATGAATTGAAATTATTTTGTTGAGACTAGTAGTAAAACGAGGTTAATTTTCACTATGTTAGGACGCTTGTTTGTTTGTCTGTTTTGTTTGTTTCTTTCTTTTTACCCTATATCCAAAGGTAGGTTCACGAACACTGAGAAGCTAAGCATATGGAAACACTGGTCCTGAGCTGAGAACTGGTCCTTCCTGTTGATGTGACCACACCTAATGGATGGTTCCTTTAACAAGAGATTATAAAGAGTTGACAATTTTCCTGATTCTATATAGCAGATTTGTTTTCATCTGCAGAGCCAATGATAAAACTTCTGTTTTCTTATCCTAGCTATGTGTTGAAAGTCGAAGAGCTTTCCAAAAGAAACAAGCTTTTGAGCAACCAGTTGAAGGAGAAAGAGGACAAAGTTAGTGAAATTACAAGGCATGTGAAAGGCCTTGAAATCAAAATCGATGAACTTGAATCCAAGCTTGTTGTTAAGGAGGAAGAGAAAGGAAAAGAGTTTGAAAATTCAGTGGAAAAGGTATGTAAATTCTTTATTACTTGTTTAAGTTTTAGTGTTCTATGCGTTCATCAGTGTTTTTATCAGCAATCAAAATTAACCTACATCGTAATATGTACTCAGACAGGGCTCAAATCTTTAAAAAGGTCGGTGTAAAATTCTATTACAATTTTCTTTGAATTAAATGGCTTGGAAGGAACTGAGGGTTTTTTGCTGTAAATCTGCCGTGGAAATTCACTGATATCTTGATTTGTTTCAAAATGGCGGCATTTGTTAAATTTGAGGCTTGACGTCATCAGATTTCTAAATCCAAACCCAGAAAAGCTATAGATTTCTGCTTGCCCCCATATTGTAGATCTTCATAAACTATGGTTTTCTGGAAGGTTATATAAGATTTCCTCTATTTGTTTAGGATTTACGATGATTTACATTTTTTCAAAATTTACCATTATTTTTTTCAAAAATAATTAAATTGCCACCCTTGATTGCCACCATTTTGAAAGAACTCAAGATACCAAAAAATTTCCACGGCAGATTTACAGCAAAATACCATAAGTTCCTTTGAAGCCATTCAGTTCAAAGAAAAATGTCATAGGATTTTACACCCACCTTTTTAAAGATTTGAAAGATTTGAGCCTTTTGTTATGAGCCCTATGAACCCTACTTTATACCCACCTTTTTAAAGATTTGAAAGATTTGAGCCCTATGCTCACAGAAGAGATGTTTCAAAAGATCTCAAGGCTTCAGAATTTTTGTATCCTACCAATATTTCATTATCAATGTAGTATTTGCGTTATTAGTCTAAAGTTAGTTTGAGGCCTTATTGAGACATTAAGCACTATGCCCCCTGTGGCTGTTGTTGTTGTTGTTGAGATAACGGAGAATCATGGCCATTGTTGTGAGTGGAAACATGCCGTGTATTTTATGAGTTAAATCTGTTGAATCCTGAGGCGGAATTCTAAGATCAATTATTGAAACTTTTAATTCTTGCGTTGGCTTTTTCACTTTCAGATAAGTTAGATATGTATATGTCTCTACGTTTTACTTGATTTAGGAGTGTGCGCTCTAATCTAAGATTGACTGTGGTAAAATTTGACAAATTGCATGAAAAGCAGATTCAATTCAACAGACGAATCATTTTCGAATCATTTTAGTTAGAAGAACGAATAATTTCAGTTTGAGCTTGTGGAAGGATAGAAACTTTGACATCATTTTCCCCATTACAGGAATTAAAGCTTCAGAGTTTGCAAAGCCAGCTAAACAATTTATTAGCACAGAAAGTTGGTTACGAGAGCATCGTAGTATCACAAGAAAAACAGTCTACAGATCACAAGAAAAAGGTTTGTTTAATAATATAATATATGAGTTAGAGGAGCATAGGTTCCAAATGTTTAAAAAGGCTGGTGCAAAATTCAGTGACCTATTTCTTTGAACTGAATGACTTTAAAGAAACTTTAGCTAATTCTCTATAATTCTACCATTGGACTTTTCTGAAATATTCAATATTTTCAGATTCAGAGTGTTTCTCTTCTTTTTCAAGAATTCTAGAAAAATTTTCAAAAAACTTGAAACCAGCGTAATTTCTATACTGTTTAACGCAACATAAAATAATTTCCAAGAAAACCATAGCTTATGAATATCTACAATATGGTATCAAGCAAAGGTCTATCACTCTTCTGGTTTATGATTTAGAAATTTGATGACGTCACATTCTCAAATGAGTTAGGATATCAAATACGCTGTGATTTCGACAAATATTCAAGATTTCTGAAAAGTCCAACGGTAGAATTATAGGTAAGTAGCTAAAGTTTCTTTCAAACCATTCAACTAGAAGAAATAGGTCATAGAATTCTACATCCACCTTTTTATGCCGATTTAAAGATTTGGAATCTATGCTGAGTTAGAGGCTGCTTCAGAAGGAGGTTTTCCCATTTAAAGAACCTCAAACTTAATTGTAGATTGTTTTAGAAAGGCTGTTTTGATCGACAGTTGCAATGTTTTTGCTTCAACTTTGCAAGATTATGAAACCTTCATGAATTAATAAAACAGTCAATCAATGAGTTTTAATTTTCTTTTGGGGGGGGCTAGATCCCTCTGAAAAGCAATGGTCAGTAAAGTTTGTGATTGGATGTGCTCAAGTCCAAATTAACTTTTTTGTCGAATTGCACCAAGACTTGAAATAAGTCCATTTTGGG
Source organism: Aurelia aurita complex sp. Pacific (assembly GCA_004194395.1). Classification (NCBI taxonomy): domain Eukaryota; kingdom Metazoa; phylum Cnidaria; class Scyphozoa; order Semaeostomeae; family Ulmaridae; genus Aurelia; species Aurelia aurita complex sp. Pacific. The sequence continues at coordinate 206,267 of REGL01000004.1, read as the reverse complement.
AGTAACCTTTGCTGCATGATGTTATTTTGAAACTTCCATTTGTAGATTTCAGACATAACGAAGAGATATGATGACCTTGAATCTCTTTTCAAGATGACAGAAGAACATAAATTAGGTTTGTATCTCTTTTTTCAACAGACCATCTGTCCATGAAATGAACTGAGATATCCATGAAAACAGACATGGAGCTAGAGAATATCATTTGCCTAAGAATTTGAACCAGTACTGAAAGTTTCTTGAAATCATCAGATTTTTGAGTACACAGAGCTTTCTTATAAGATTCTTACGAGTTCCACAAAAATTTTTAAGTTTGATACCTGTGCCATCCTCAATATTTCGAAACGAAATTTTAGAAGCCTTTCCGTCTTTGGACGTTACTCGATTACCTTTTGAGTAATGTGATACAGGAAACAAGTGACGATGAATTAAAATATTCTAAAGATTTCCTTTATTAACATAACTAGTTTGATCTAGCTATACCTCGAATGAGAACAGCCTATTATGGTCAAAAGTCGTTTGCTTTCCGTGGAGCTGATACATGGAACAAGCTCCATTTTGATATTAAATTAACCCCTTTTATCCAATCATTTAAAGCCAAACTCAAAAGCTCATAATTGATCAGATTAAATGAAAGCTGGTTTTACATTTTTCTTTTTTGAGGAATCTATATATTGTACATTTAAAATGGATGCTAAAGGTGCGGATGAAAAACGAACGAGAATAGACAAAATGTGATATTTTTTAGCACACTATTTATAGGTTTCGGTGAATATTGTAATTAGGTTAGTTTAATTTTTAGTGGCAGGGTACATTTGTAAAACAGTTACTTAAACTGAATTTTAACCCTGGGTAAAGAGTTTTAAAATAGATAGAATAGAATGAATAAAACTATTTTCTTAAGATATATTTTCCTGGACTTGAATTTCTTAATTTTCTGGCGATTTGAGAGTTGAATTTCCTACGAGCAGTTTCTTATAAAAAGATACGTGCATTGATGTATTTGGTAGGTGAGATACTAAAAATTAGTAAGAAGATGGAGGCACAGAAACAAGACTTTTAATCAGCACACTAAGGCCTTTCGAACTTATGTTCTCTTCAAAATGTGACCAACATTTTTTACACACTGAATGTCACACTCTGAAGAGAACATAAGTTTGAAAGGCCATAGTGTGTTGATTTAAAGTCTTCTTTTTTTGCATCCATCTTCTTACTAATTATTGTATTGATGTGAGTAATTCATCTTCAGATTTTAGGAAATTCTTGCTCTTAACTCTAGATCTGGGCAAAAAGTTGATAAATGCAACTGGAGAATTAGCATCATCACAGGAATATATTAACCAATTAAAAGATGAAATCAAATCATTGACATCACAGATAACAAGACATCAGGATCTTTCCATCAATGAACAAGTATGTAAGATCTTTCCACTTGTGTTGTTTTACTTTATAATGTTTTCTTAACCCTTGTTTGCATTTTTTCATTTGAATGCATTGTTCAGGTCTACAATACAGTAAAAACCCGCATAGAAGAACACATGTTTTGGGGGTTCAGGCTGATCTTGTTCTTATTTATCGGGTGTTTTCTGCAAAATCAGGCTGAAAGTTTTCTTAAGGTGTTCTTATAATTGTTTCTAAAATTAAACACTGAACAAGATGATAACATTCATTTGGTTGCATAATTGTGTTTAGCAAAGTTCAAACACATTGACAGTATCTAATTCAGTAACTCATGCCATCCAGCTTTTTACATAAGAACAATTTTCATTTTGTAGGCTGAATGTGTTCTTATGTCTATGATACTTTTTTAAAACCAAATTTCAGCCTGAGTGTTATTAACCCACTTGTTCTTTTATGCGGGCTTTTACTGCATCACTGCAAATTTTTTTATAAATTGAAAGAGAATCTCCAAAGAAAACCAAAGACATAGCACTTTTCATGCAACTGAGGTTGGATTGCTAGCGAATTGGATCAACGATTTTAGGCTTCTTTTTGAAGGATTTGGGATGAAATATGTTTATGAAATCGCGTGTAATTCAAGAACCATACGACCGATTTTGACAAACTAAATTTTATCTTATAAGCTGATATGTTAGCTACACAGGTATTAATCAGTTTATATGAATCTGATCAATGGTTTGTGAGCTTCAGATTTTCAAACATCTACAGGGTGTCCAAGAAAAATTGTTCGACGTTTGATTAAATGTCAAAAAATAATGATAAAATGTACAGGCTCCTGGTAAGATAACCCTGTTCCTAAGATTTTAAATTAATTTTAGACGCCAGAATCTTGCAAATCCGCTAAGAATTCACGGAGTTACAAGCTTTTGAAGTTCAAGTTTGTGCGAAAGCTGAAACCAGACGCCCTTAACTGATTTGTTTTCCAAAAAGGCGTCCCAAAATCGAGGTAAAAGAAGACTGTCCAATGTTTTATGCCTCGTCAATATCATAGCAAACCAAATAGGACTTCCAAAGCTATTTAATTCTTATAGCCGTTGTCAAAATTTAGTTAGGAATGNAAACACAGACCCTGATTTTCAAAATAATACCCTAGTTTTTAAGAAACTGGTTCAGGTCTGAAAAGAAACGTGCTACTTATTTGACGAAACTAAGCAAAAACATCTTCCTGGAACAATTGTAGCATTTCAAAGAAGTGAAAATCTACGAATGCAGATAAAATGTTAGGTTTTTGTCACAGTCATAAAGCTCGTGTCTAAGTAGTTGATCGATAGTATATGATTTTTCTAATAAGAAACTTTACCCTGATATGAAGTTTACCTCATTTTATAAGAAACGTGTCAGACCTGAAAATAAAAAGGTTGTTTCTTATATGCGGGACACTACTGTACCCCCCCCCCCGAGTAATATGCGGTTATTAAACGATTACGAGGTCCATGCTGGAAAATATTTGGACCGCAGTTTGACGTACGGACCGAACGCAGTGAGGTCCGTACAATGAACTAAGGTCCAAATATTTTCCAGCATGGATCGAGTAATCGTTTAATAAAGGCTTTATTATATGGCAGAGCCTTTTGAGAACGTTGTTTATAGTATCGTACTTCTCTGTTGTGTCTTTGATCCTGTGCATCACTGTAGTTGCTCGTTGCAACGTTAACTACATTGGCATTTTCTTCGTGTATAATTGCAAGTTCGTCTTCAAAGTTTACAGAAAAGAAATCTTCGATGAATAAGCTAAACTTTGGCTGACACTTCTTACGGCCTAAGCCTACACAAGAAGCTCCTCCCTTGCTGTTGATTTTTAAGGCAACGCCCGGTCCAATACGGCTTCGAACGAAAAATACGGCTTTTACGGACCGATCAAGAACCAATCGAATCGCTGCGTTGCCAGTCCGAGGAGCCGTATTTTTTCGAACGCCATATAATAATTAGCCGATTTGTTAGCTTCTGGTGTCTAAAATTAATTTAAAATCTCAGCAATATGGTTGTTATACCGTGGAGTCAATTCAGTATTTCGTTATTTTTCAATATTTAATCAAACATTAAACAAATTTTTTGGGACACCCTGTACACATTTTGCTGACTCACCCGGAATAGATTAATGACCAGTATTTATCTTTTTAGGAAAAGTTTCAAGCCATGGTGAATAAACTTAAAGAGGAAATAGAAATTGAGAGAGAAAGAAGAAAGCAAGAACAGAAAAAATTTGATGATTTGAATCGATCTGCTTGTGACGAAAACAATGAACTGAGAAATACTGTCAATGATGTTAAATTGGTAAGAAATGCTTCAAGTCTGTCTCAGATTAGTTGTTATGTGAGATTTGTGATACGCAAAATTACTCATGCAAAAGTCTTTGATTTTTTATTCGCGGGCATTTTCACGAGACATATAATTCGAGAAAGACTTTAGTTATGACATTTTCTTTGAGGATGATTATTGATAATTTTTAGTAATCAAATTGTATCCTTTAAAAGGTATTCCCTTAAAGTGAAGCCTCCCCAGTAAATGACAGCTGTGAAAATAATATTTGATTTGGAACGATGTCTGGGATGTCTAGGATATTTTCAGGGGACAGATCTTATCCTTTTTTCCCAGATTTATAGCTTTTCAAACTCACCCGTAAATTAAATTTTTTTAGCTATTCCCTAGATATGGAAATGTTTTAAATCTAAGGCCTGGAATACTCTCAATTGCTTGTCATGATAATTGGAGAATCCCTTTTCATCGAATAATTTGCAAGTAAGCAACATCGAGAACAGAGCTAATAAGGTATTCTAAAAAAGAATCTAAATCGAACGATATTTTATAGATTTTGAAGAATTTTCGAGTGTGCACTGTTGTGATAGAAACTCCAAACGCCACTCAATCGAACCTCTCTCGTTAGACTGTTTATCAGGCCCAATTTCCTCAAAGTCTGGGTAACAGCAACCTCGTCCCCAGGGCCTTTTATCATATTTGGACTCTTCATCTCCGTCCAAATATGACAAAAGGCCCCAGGGACGAGGTTGGGGTAACAGTATCAAAATCTGGTAACAGTATCTGGCATAAAAATGTGTAAAACATTGCTCGATACAGGCTCTTTCGTAGGATAGCTAAATGTCTTTTAAGGAACCGACAAATAGTTGCTGACCAGCCGTTGTCAATGAATATTCCGCCTCCTTTCTCTACGTTCGTCCCAAAGGAGCTGAATTTGCTTGAAGAAACTTAGCTATTTTTTGTTCTTTTAGGATTCAAAAGATTTGGCTGAAAAATTACGACGATCCTTGCAGATGGAATCAGAGCTAAAAACTCAGCTTGATTTGGAAAGCAGGTTAAGAGCAGATCTTGAAGAGAAAGTGAGCGAGCAGGAGGAAGAGATAGAAAGGTGTCAATTGAAACATATTGAGCTGACAGAAACATTGAAAGCTTCACGAGAAATCAATTCCAACTATGAAAAGGTATGTTTTCATTATCTCTGATAAAACAGGTTCTCTGAAATGATTTTAAATCTAAATTTTCAGATAATTTTTCAAACGATATGGTCTACCATATTTTAATTTTGTTTTTACCATATTACTATGACCAGGGAAGTTTCAAGAGAGATCTAACTGTACAGATTTTAATCGTTTCTTCCCATCTATTCCATGAAAAATTTAATTCTCTAAATCTAAAATTGCTAACGATTGTTTTGGTCTTCTGACAAGCCTGCAAAGCGTTAGTTGCTAAACTTGGGTAAAAGACCTTTGCCAGGATCCTGTTGTGATTGAATGTTTTGACGATTGATTGATTGATTGATTGATTGATTGATTGGTTAATTGATTGATTGATTGATTAATTGATTAATTGTTAATAATCTTGTTATTTCCAGGAATCTGATTTGAAAGGTCAAATGCTAAATCAGTCGGAAAATGTTTTGAATCAAAGAGAAATGGACATGACGAGTTTAAAAGAATTGATCAATCAACTCAAATCACAACTGAATCGGTCGGAAAATAAGGTAAAGATTAAATTGATGATTCTAACATCTTGATCAAGAAAGAAATCACAAAAATTCAAGTCCAATATCTTTTTTAAGTTTAGCTGATCATATGACGTGTTGAACTTATTCGTCCTTCACCAAATACCCTTCTCTGAGAAGTTCTTTGTTTAGGATAGTCGAGCTGACATTTGATACAACCAAACTGATTAAAGCTATTCTGGTAATCGGGAAATCTACAAGTTCTCCCAAGAACCTATTTGCCATTTGCTGGAATTTGGAAAATATTCAACAGAATGTATCATCTTTCATTTTAATTCTACCATAGTTATGATTCTACCCCCGGTTAAATTCAGCTGGTTAAGCTGTGTCAGGATGAATGGGGTATTAGTTATGATTCTGCGATCTATATTCAAACTCTTGCAAAATCTTAAAAAAAGCAGCTTGCAGATTATTGGATTTTGAGGTTCAAAACATCAAGATTTAGGCCAGCGTATAATCACACTTTTTGCTGTTTAAATTTTCTTTGCATTGAAGCCTTGTCAGTGAAAAATGTTAAAAAAGAATCGCATGCCATTCAGAAGGAGAATGAGAATGAAATTCGGAATGAGAATTGACCTTTTAGAGCCTGGATCGAGCGTTATTTTTATACATTTTTATATGCGAGGCTCGATGGAGTGGCGTTAGAGCTTCTATCGCTATTGTAAACATTCGAAAATTCTACAAAATGTAGCAAAACGTCGTTCGATTCTCATTCTTTTCAGAATAGCTAAAAGGTCTATTGAAATTCTCCTTCTGAATGGCATGCGGTTAAAAGATAGATATAGCTTTGCTATGATGATGTGAGCCTTACCCACATTTTATACCCTTGTTTTGTTTGAATTCAAGGAATACAGTAGAAACCCGCATAAAAGAACCTGTTTTTATAAGAACCTAGAGGCTGAAATTCAATCTTTAAAACCCCCTAAATAAGAACCCCTAAAAGGCTGAAGCTGGGAAAGGTTCTTAGATAATAGCTTTAATGTAAATTATTAAAATGACAAGAATGCTTAGAATTCTTCACATTCTGATCAGACTTCTTCATTGGTACAAAAGATTTGTTCTCAAGAATTCTCAAGAAATCTCAAGAATTCTTGAGCTGGAAAACAGTGTTAATGTGTGCAAGGCCTGCTCGTATATAAGAACCTTTTTAAGAACCTTACAGGCTGGAATTTAGAATAGCAGCCATTTAATTAAGAACCAATTCAGGCTGCCCAGAAAAAACCTAGGTTCTTTTATGCGGGTTTCTACTGTAGACATTCATATTTCAGTCTTATTTTCTTTTCAGAACAATGATTACAAATATGAGATGGGGATAATGAAAGAAAGAATGAAGCAACTGGAATATCAGATTGATAATTACAAAATATTGCAAAAAGATTTGCTGATCAAAATAGATGAAAATGAAATTATGAAAGAGCAGCTGCAACAACAGAATGAAAGCAGGTTGTTATCTCTTTAGTATTTTGTTGCAATTATGCATAAATAACTTTAAGGCTTGTTGTCAACCAAAATCCTTTGCGTGCCGAATGAAAAGCAAGACAGACAGAAGCTAGCCCAGAAACGATTTCCATAGACCATATCATACGAATGTCGACTTTGGCGCCACCATACAAAGGAGCCTGGATCGAGCGTTATTTGTATACATTTTTAAAAGCGAGGTTCGATCGAGTGGCGTTAGAGGTTCCATCACTACTTTGCACATTCGAAAATTCTACAAATTATTCGATTCTGGTTCGTTTTTAGAATAGCTAAAAGGCCTTTGGATCATGGGTCGTGATTTTAGGCATATTTTAAAGGCTCTTTTTGAAGTGGCTAATAATTTCAGAACGGAATGGATTGGAACATGTCCCACAATTAATAATAAATTTTTCAATAAATAAATTTGATAACTGATAAAGATTTTAATCGAAACGTTTTGCTGAATGACAGTTTGTGTTTTTATATATTTTATTTCCTGTTATTTATTGATGGTGCTTTTAGTTTAATATAATAGATTTGTCAGTAATTTGTCAGTATTATTATTATTTTGATATCTTTCAAAAAGGGATTGAGTTTTTTCTCAACCGGCTGCTTAGTTTATTGGTAAAACTATGAATCGAAACACTTCATTTTTTCAATTCCTTGTGCAACACGGATACTTTGCTTGCTCATTTTAATAACTTTCATCTTTCATTTTTTCCTAGAAAACTTCAATCTGATGCAATCGTTGAATTTCAAAAACAGTTGATGTTGCTTGAAAGCCGGACCGCAGATTATGAAATGGAAAATGACAATCTATCAACGCTGGTTGAAGAAAAAGATGAATTATTGTATCAACTAAAACAAAAACATAAAACAGTGAGAAGAGAGGTAATGTTATTCAAAAGAAATTTCCTGCCTTTGCTTCCAAGGCTTGTTATCTCTCAGTGGAATTTGTGGAGTCCTATTCGTAAAGGTGGCCGTGTTTCATTCTGCATTAAAGTAATTTTCTGATTTTGGCTCCAGTCAGTTTCAGATGCAGCCTTATTACTCCTAACCTGTGTTAAACATTGACATGAATTGAATAAAATGCAGGAAATCCACGAAAAACAAAACAAACTATCGTAATGCATGCTGGTTACCCAAGAACCTTTAAGACAATGTTGAACCTTGTTTTGTTGTTTAGTCATTAATTTGTGTCTCTTTGTAGCATGGACAATCCGACGACAGGGCAAAAGCATTGGACACCCGAGTAAAAGATCTTACCAAAGAAAATGAAGTTTTGAAACTGGAATTGTTATCAACGAATGAAGTATTAGACGAACTAAGAAGGAAACACGAGGAGCAAACCATTTCAAATGAAAATAAAATTCAAAGTCTTGGGTAAGTATGAGAACATTTCTTTCTTTGTATTTCTACTCAGGAGGGGTTGGAAAAATTTGTTAAAATTCGCGCGAAATCAATTGCAGTATAGACGCAATATTGTTGGGGATACGAATCGTCAATGTTCATAGCAACGGTCATCCCCCAAAAAGGAAACCTGTGATCATGCGCAGAGCGCATGTTTGGTTTTGTGATAAAAATGTGGGCGTATAATCCGGCCACAATCCAAACAAGAATTAGCAAAGAGACAAAGAGATTCTCGCGCATGGTAATAGGTTTCCCAGCTGTTGATCTGCTTTGAACTTTCCCAGCATAACAAAAGGCTCAGACAAAAGGGGCAGTCCTCGGTATCCTCAACAAAATAGCCAATGGACATTTAAGCTATTTTACAAAAGAGGTCTGGATCGAGCGACATTTTTAAACATTTTATGTGAAATGTTTTAGCACTATTGTGTATTCACCAGATTACTAAGAATGTAAGCATTGGTTCATTAAAGGGGCTCTACGGCCATTTCATGGAAATTCATGCAAATTGAGGTGTACCAAAACTCTTTTCTTGAAGCTATTCTGCAACGTTCTTGGAAAACAATAACACATCCTAGTAGAATAACGATCGCAAATCTTGAATATATATTTAAATATTCCATTTTGCTAACGATTACTGGGATACAGACCGATTTCGAGGAGGGATTCAAGAAAGATCTCTCATCCAAAGACCACAACTCTGCTGGTAAATCATGGCGTCCATTGTCTTCAACCAATAGACCTTTTAGCTATTCTGGAAAGAATCGCAATCGAACGATATTTTGATACATTTTGTAGAATTTTCGAATGTACACAATAGTGATAGAAGCTCTAACGCCACTGGATCGAATTTCGCGTATGAAAATGTATGAAAAATAACGCTCGATTCAGGCTCTTTTGTAGAATAGCTAAAATGTCTATTAAACGGGATATTTTGCATACAAATGTTTGTGTTGTTTACGTTAGGCCGGCACAGCCCTTTTAAGTGTATTTTTCTTTCCAAAAACTTGGTAAAATATATAATTAGGTTGGACGACAAAAAGACTAAGATATGTTTTAACACACTAAGGCCTTTTGGACTTGTATCCTCATCAGAGTGTGATTTCGAATGTGTCTGAATACATTCTTTCCAAGATGTATATGAGGGGTGTTCTCTGCTGTTGAAAAGCTAAAACTGCTTGATATCTCCCATTGCCTGAGCAGTTTCATCAATACCCTAGGATCCTGCGAAACTTCTCTTCGTAATTAACTGATTGTAATTCGTAATCTATTTGCAGTGATCGGTATGTCAGAGAGAGGCATGCCTTTGAAACTTTGACATCACAACTGAGAAACAACCTTGAGATATCTCAAGAGAAACTTCAAAAGGAGGCCGACTGGAAGAATTCCACAGAGAATAGTTTCAAGCAAATGAAGAAAGAAAAAGCTGAGTTGGTATCAAAGTAAGTTATGAGATAAGTTAATTGCACAAGAAGTTTATTTATTCTTGATTTCAGCTTCAGAAAGAGACATCTTAAAAGCCTCAACAAATGGCACAAATTTAGATATTGATTCAGGTTCCTTGTTTGACGTTTCTTTTGCAGAAGAGTTATTACCACCCAACCTGTACAAAAATTCAAGGTTAAACTTGGCCTTGTACAGGCCAAGTTTTAGCCTTGTAGAGGGGATTATGACCTTGTTATGACCTTGTACTAACCTTGGAAGAAAATTACAAGGCTATCAGTAAGAATCCAAGCTGCAACCAGTCTAACACAAGGTTTCCACAAGGCTTCTACAAGGCTAATTAGTATTTTTCAAGCCATTTACAAGGTTACAGCAAGGCTAATCCAGGCTATAACAAGGTTACAAGGCCATAACTACAAGGCTTGTACATGGCTATTACATGGCCTTGTATTTTCATACAGGAATGTACCCCGATGTGCTATGTACCATAGACACTGAAAATATAAAGGACGTAGTAGAGAGAAAAAGAGAGAGAGATGGTTCTGTCAGTTAATAACGTTGGAAGGTCCTTAAGTTATGAGAAAGACTGAACTAAGGAGGTGGTTCAAGAGGAGAGAAATTACAGGGATGAGGAAGTCTGAGTGAGAAATATTGTGAGATCTTGATATGATTACAGAGCAAGGACGGGAACCCGATGGAGTGGAGCTTGCTTTCAGAGGCACAGGGATTCTGCTGATAAGAACCTTGTGGGTTAAGATCATACAGGCTGTAACATCAAATTATACTCCCATTTCTTAAGAACCAATCCATCGTATTCATTGTATAACAACTCAGGCTGACTTGCAAAACTGTAGGCTCTTATACGCGGACATTTACTGTAGCTACAGAGAGCAACCCCAGTGAAAAAAGAGAGAGTGATGAAACACAGCCCCTGGGAACAAGCTCTGCACAATTTGCTTGATATCAGGTTAACTTATGCATTCTGTTTGAACACTGTCATTATTCTTTCTTGTAGAGTTGCATCACTGCAAGAAAGCATTTCAAGCCAAGCTCTTGATCAACGCAGAATAAAGCTGAGGATTGAACATTTAGAAAAGGAAAATACAGATCTTCGAGATTCGATTGGAAAGCTGAAAAGTGAGAAGTTCAATCTGGAGAAAATAAATCGGGAACTGGAAAACCAAATTGCCTATGACCCGGTAAGTTTATTTAGACTTAATGCTTGAGGCGGGGAAGGAGAATTTCTGTTCGAGGGAGGCATTGTAAGGATACTGAGTATCTCACAAAAACTGTGTCCTGTTTGTTTTGCTGCTGTGGAGGAGCTGTTGCTTTGATTGTCTCAATTTGTATACAGTTTCGTAGGTCAGGCTTCAATTTACAGTTTGAGATCTTTTTTGAGTCAATCTGACAAGTGGTTGCTGATTTATGGCAGAGGAAAGGCAAAATAAGTGGTTGCTTCAAAACAGCACTTCTATTGTTCTTGAGCGATGTCAAAATCAAGTAATGTTTGAAAGAAAGGGTTCCAGCATCATATTCAATTTTTTTCTACAATTTTACAAGGGCCAATAATGTTGTCTTATAGATGAATAACATTATCAACCCTTTTGAAAATGCAGAAAATGTTGAATACAATGCTAAGACCCTTTCTCAGAAAATGTACTTAATTTTGACATTACTGGATAGACTGATTATATGGCCGTAGTTATCGCTATCGAAAGGCTGCCGGACGCTCCTACTAAGTATGAGCGTTCTTGGTTTGGTGTAGTAGTCTCGTTTTGAATAGCGATTACTGGGACTCATCGTAATCAGTCTAATTACTGGAGAACAATTGTTGCCATTGTTTGTTTCCATTGTTTCCATTGTTGTTTCCATTGTTTCCATTGTAGAAGCATTTTTTTTTAGCAACCATTTATTCCTCTGGCTCTGTTGGCAACTACTTGTCAGAATAACTCAAGCAAGGTCTTAAGGCTTGACCTATGCAACTATGCAAAAACCGAAACAATAAAAGCCAGAACTCCCCCACAACAGCCACACAAACGGGGTACAATATTTTGGGAGACACTGTAGAAAAGAGCTCATTTTTGGGACCAGTTAAATTAACTGCAGCTGTCTTATTTTCAGTATGAAGGCAACGCATCTACAAACCAAATTACAAGGAGAGACTTTGATCAAAGAGGTAAGCAACATGAACGGAAGTTTATGAACGGTGATATTGGCTTTTTACAAACAACTAAAAAGCAAAATAGTTTTATAGGTAATAGACCTTCGTATGGAAGATAATTATTTATTCTTAAAGATCCTCTGTTGACCATCATGCTCTGCGCGCCGTGCATGAGAAAAACAACATGAACATAATCTGAGCAATTGCGGTGGTAAATGTTTACGGTTCTCCTATCAGGCTCAAAGAAGATCATAAGAAATAGACCACTCTGTTTTCCTTCTTTGTGTCCATTATAATCTGACTTTTCACTCATGGAAGGAGTGATCCAAAATCAAAACACTGACCTAATTTCCCAGATAATCTCAAAGCCCTTCCATTGCATTATGGGACAGCAAAGGCACGCAAGGCCTTGTGGTTAGCAGTGGGTCCTTAATGCCTGTTTTGCAGTCAGTGGAATTTTCCGAGCGGGCGGAATTTTACATATCAAAAATTTTTTAACCATAAATTTATCTTCAATTAGAAAACAACAGTTTCTCTTGTGAACAAAAGAATTTCCGCCCGCTCAGAACATTCAACTGACTAGAAACTGTCCTCTTGTTCAATAATCAATTTTTTTAACTGTAACAAATATTTCATATGTTTTATATGCATTGAGGAGTGTTTTATGTCAATTTATATTAGTGAAAGTTAAGTTTGAGGATTTCCATATTTTTTAAATAATTGGACTGAATGGGGCCTCTTCTGGGCATCTGAAACTGTGGAAATCTTCCGAAAACGGAAGGCTTTGCAGAAAGAAATCTCAATTTCCAATAGAAAGCGAGAAACTGTCGGATTTCTCGAAAGTCTACCAAAAACATAATGACCAAGGGAATAACAGTCGATGATGTTCGGAAATCTTAAGTCCCATTTTTTAAAGATTGGTCACAAAAATGCAAATTCCTACTCTGCCAAATCTACAGTTTTAAGAAAGGCCCTAAAGAGCACATCCAATCTAATATTCATAAGTTTTAGAACATCTTTGAATGAAAGACTATAATATTTAAAATTTGGGATTGTCTTTTAACAGGGGTAGTTTATTTTATAAACAATGAATGGGGTTTCATAAAGTTCTTTGTTTTATCTCTTCGCACTTGCCTCTTAATGTACTTTATTAAACTTATTTTTGCAGAAAAGCAAAGGGGTTAACCTTACCTTTTTGCCAAAAATCGGTATTTCTGAAATAGGCCTATTTTTGCAAAAAAGCAAAGGGGTTAGCCTTACCTTTTTGGCAAAAATCGGTATTTTTGAAATAGGCCTATTTTTGCAAAAAAGCAAAGGGGTTAGCCTTACCTTTTTGCCAAAATTCGGAATTTCTGAAATAGGCCTATTTTTGCAAAAAAGCAAAGGGGTTAGCCTTATCTTTTTGCCAAAAATCGGTATTTCTGAAATAGGCCTATTTTTGCAAAAAAGCAAAGGGGTTAGCCTTACCTTTTTGCCAAAAATCGGTATTTCTGAAATAGGCCTATTTTTGCAAAAAAGCAAAGGGGTTAGCCTTACCTTTTTGCCAAAAATCGGTATTTCTGAAATAGGCCTATTTTTGCAAAAAAGCAAAGGGGTTAGCCTTACCTTTTTGCCAAAAATCGGTATTTCTGAAATAGGCCTATTTTTGCAAAAAAGCAAAGGGGTTAGCCTTACCTTTTTGCCAAAAATCGGTATTTCTGAAATAGGCCTATTTTTGCAAAAAAGCAAAGGGGTTAGCCTTACCTTTTTGCCAAAAATCGGTATTTCTGAAATAGGCCTATTTTTGCAAAAAAGCAAAGGGGTTAGCCTTACCTTTTTGCCAAAAATCGGTATTTCTGAAATAGGCCTATTTTTGCAAAAAAGCAAAGGGGTTAGCCTTACCTTTTTGCCAAAAATCGGTATTTCTGAAATAGGCCTATTTTTGCAAAAAAGCAAAGGGGTTAGCCTTACCTTTTTGCCAAAAATCGGTATTTCTGAAATAGGCCTATTTTTGCAAAAAAGCAAAGGGGTTAGCCTTACCTTTTTGCCAAAAATCGGTATTTCTGAAATAGGCCTATTTTTGCAAAAAAGCAAAGGGGTTAGCCTTACCTTTTTGCCAAAAATCGGTATTTCTGAAATAGGCCTATTTTTGCAAAAAAGCAAAGGGGTTAGCCTTACCTTTTTGCCAAAAATCGGTATTTCTGAAATAGGCCTATTTTTGCAAAAAAGCAAAGGGGTTAGCCTTACCTTTTTGCCAAAAATCGGTATTTCTGAAATAGGCCTATTTTTGCAAAAAAGCAAAGGGGTTAGCCTTACCTTTTTGCCAAAAATCGGTATTTCTGAAATAGGCCTATTTTTGCAAAAAAGCAAAGGGGTTAGCCTTACCTTTTTGCCAAAAATCGGTATTTCTGAAATAGGCCTATTTTTGCAAAAAAGCAAAGGGGTTAGCCTTACCTTTTTGCCAAAAATCGGTATTTCTGAAATAGGCCTATTTTTGCAAAAAAGCAAAGGGGTTAGCCTTACCTTTTTGCCAAAAATCGGTATTTCTGAAATAGGCCTATTTTTGCAAAAAAGCAAAGGGGTTAGCCTTACCTTTTTGCCAAAAATCGGTATTTCTGAAATAGGCCTATTTTTGCAAAAAAGCAAAGGGGTTAGCCTTACCTTTTTGCCAAAAATCGGTATTTCTGAAATAGGCCTATTTTTGCAAAAAAGCAAAGGGGTTAGCCTTACCTTTTTGCCAAAAATCGGTATTTCTGAAATAGGCCTATTTTTGCAAAAAAGCAAAGGGGTTAGCCTTACCTTTTTGCCAAAAATCGGTATTTCTGAAATAGGCCTATTTTTGCAAAAAAGCAAAGGGGTTAGCCTTACCTTTTTGCCAAAAATCGGTATTTCTGAAATAGGCCTATTTTTGCAAAAAAGCAAAGGGGTTAGCCTTACCTTTTTGCCAAAAATCGGTATTTCTGAAATAGGCCTATTTTTGCAAAAAAGCAAAGGGGTTAGCCTTACCTTTTTGCCAAAAATCGGTATTTCTGAAATAGGCCTATTTTTGCAAAAAAGCAAAGGGGTTAGCCTTACCTTTTTGCCAAAAATCGGTATTTCTGAAATAGGCCTATTTTTGCAAAAAAGCAAAGGGGTTAGCCTTACCTTTTTGCCAAAAATCGGTATTTCTGAAATAGGCCTATTTTTGCAAAAAAGCAAAGGGGTTAGCCTTACCTTTTTGCCAAAAATCGGTATTTCTGAAATAGGCCTATTTTTGCAAAAAAGCAAAGGGGTTAACCTTACCTTTTTGCCAAAAATCGGTATTTCAGAAATAGGCCTATTTTTGCAAAAAAGCAAAGGGGTTAACCTTACCTTTTTGCCAAAAATCACCAAAATTTTTCCCAATTTTTGCCAAAAATTTTCGAAAAGGAGCTACTTTTCATTGGAAATATAGGGGCCCTTTATCTTTGCTGTGTTGCCCCCTCAAACTGTTCCCCGTCCGCTGTCCCTTGAAGAAAGCATAAATAAATACAAGTGAATTCTGAAAGGTTTCCTCGTCCTGAAATAAATTTCAATTTGTTCAATTGAACCCTTAACATGAAACAGCTAAAATTGTACACTGACTAAAGCACGCAAATTAACAAATGACATAAATTTATTAGGATACGATTTTTGTACTCAAAAGTTGTGGGCCTAGAAATGTTCTTTGGTTTATTGCAGGGTAGGTTCACGGCGACATGGTTCAATGTCATAAGGAGAATATCAAAAGAGTCATTTTTAACTCCAAATGAAGCTTTCGTACAACGTGCCTGAAGAAGTTCTGCATGGTAGGACGCAATATTGTCAGTATCACGAAGTTCAAGCAACTTGGCTGTCCTCCTGTTGCGAGGTTCCTGCCTACTACTCAGCACATTATAAGCTCTGACCAAAGAAACCAATATTGTTTGCCAAACATTCGAGACTTGTTTACCAAACTAATGCTTATCCGTTTTGGCCACGTCGCAAAACATTGCTTGCCAAGTAGGATAAAGAAAAATTTGTTAGGCAATGCTTGTTAAAAGTAGAAATAAATCATCATCTGGTCAAAAGCAAATATGATTTCAAGTAATGTTTTGCTACATGGTGAAACCGAAACACATTTTGATTGGCAAGGAAATGACAAATGTTTGCAAATAAGATCCGTTCATTTGGCCAGGACTAATCCAGGAAACCCTAGAAGCATGGAAACTTTACGGTATTTGAGCATTCTACTCTAAAAGTTACGCTCTTTCCTAGAAGCGGGTCTATGTACAATTGATCATGCTTTAAAAAAGAAACAGGCCATTTAGCAATGGACCTTTTAGCTATTCTGAAAAGAATCAGGATCGAACGATATTTTGCCATATTTTGTGGAATTTTTGAAAGTGGACGAAAATGAACGAAAGTGATTTACGCCACTCATTCGAACCTTTGGTATAAAAATGTACAAAAATATTTCTCGGTGCAGATTTTTCTGTCGAATAGCTAAAACCTCTAGTGCAACATTGGGGCGAGTGGAGTAAGACAACCATACATTGTACATATAGAAGATAACCTTGAAAGGTACCAACTACAGTAAATCCCCGCATATAAGAACCTACAAAAATAAAAGAACCTAGATGCTGTTTTTCCTAAACTATGCACATTGTAATTAAGAACCTGTTTCAGTTTGATGAAAAATATGTTCTTATTGCAGGGGTAGCAAATTTGATTTGTGATAGTCGTTATTACGTTCATTTTTGCCCATGTTGGCTGTTCAAGCTTAAATCTCCTCCCCAGTTGTTTGTAAGCTTAGAATTGGGTATCGGGTACGTACATAATTACTTTACCAAAACAAATAACAGGGCTGGCCATCTGTGGTAAAGATTCTAAAGGGCAAACGCAAGGCACTCCTCAAATAAGAACCTCTATACCTTTAAATTAATCTCAGTACCTTTAAAATAAGAACCTGTTTCAGCCTGGCTCTCAAAAATAGGTTCTTATATGCGGGGATTTACTGTATAAAATACAAAGCAAAGAACCATGGTGCGTCGATTGTGGTCGAATTGATCAGTTTTGCTCAATTCCACTTAGCTTCCCGGGCTGATTCAATCTTCAAGGATCTAGAGGGGGCTCAATAGAGAGGGGGCTTATTAGAACTTTTATGGTAACACAGGAATAGAGATGTTCTAAAGTCTAGCAGTCTTTATTGAAGAATTGAAGCCTATGCATACCAAAATGAGTGTCGAGCAACAAGTGATATTGGGTGGCATGAACTTTTGCAGGACTTCTAAATCCCTGTGTTCAATGCCCAGCCAGTGGTGGACCGGGAAAGGGGGTGCAGTCGCTCACAATGTTGGCTAGAACGAAGATCTTTTGTTTGATAACAATAGTGATGAACAATGCTTTTCGTTTGACAAAAAATACCTTCTGCTCTTCCCCTATTTTGGGAAAGTGTCTACCACTGTGTTTAGCAAAGTTTTTATCTTTAAAACTGTTCTAAAGATGTAGTATATTTTCTCATCAAAAGATTATATGAAAAGCGATGTTAATAAATGCTATAAAAATATTACCTGCGATTCTTTTTATCATACCTATCATAATTATTTCGATAATCATTAAACCTTTCCTTTTCGTCTCTTTTTCTCTCCTTTTCTCTTCTCTTTTCCAATCTTTTATCTCTTCTCTCTCGACTACGACTCCTTGAACGGCTCTTACTTCTCGCTTCATAACGTCTATCATAATTATAAGTTCGGTGGCCATTCTCTCTATCAATTCTTCGATCCTTCGCTTTCACTGTGCGACTGTCGTCTTCTGAATCGCTGCTACTAGAACTGTTTCTCGGCCGCGATACCTTTTTCGGTTTTCGTCTTCGTTCAGGAGATGAATCGGACCCAGTGTCGTCAGAAGAATCGTGGTCACCTTTTCGATTTTTTCGACGTGAAGGGCTTCGACTGCGACCACCTTGCTTTTTGCGACCATCACGACCATCTTCGTCTCTCCATCTCTTTTGCGATCTGAAAGAAAATGGTTATTCAACATTGCTCTCTATTGCAGCTATTAACTTATTTCTCTTCTTTCAGGATATCAGGGAAATTGTTATTCAACATTGCTATTTATTGCAGCTATCAACTTATCGTCTCTTCTTTCAGGGTTTCAGGGTTTCAAGAAAATTGTTATTCAACATTGCTCTTTATTGCAGCTATTAACTTATTTTCTCTCATTTCAAGGTTTCAGCGTTGCTCTTCATTGCAGCTACTAACTTATTTTCTCTCCTCGCAGGCTTTCATGTTAATTTGTTGGTTTGGTGTATTTCCATATGATGGCCTGGGGGTGGGTTTTACTATGCGTGTTGTCATCCTAGTATCAGCCTAAAGTAGTTTGTACGTNCTCTTCTTTCAGGATATCAGGGAAATTGTTATTCAACATTGCTATTTATTGCAGCTATCAACTTATCGTCTCTTCTTTCAGGGTTTCAGGGTTTCAAGAAAATTGTTATTCAACATTGCTCTTTATTGCAGCTATTAACTTATTTTCTCTCATTTCAAGGTTTCAGCGTTGCTCTTCATTGCAGCTACTAACTTATTTTCTCTCCTCGCAGGCTTTCATGTTAATTTGTTGGTTTGGTGTATTTCCATATGATGGCCTGGGGGTGGGTTTTACTATGCGTGTTGTCATCCTAGTATCAGCCTAAAGTAGTTTGTACGTAAAGTCCGTCTCAAATTAGATGTAACGTGAGATTTGGGATAACGCATAATTCCTTTGCAAAACAATTCTATTGTTGTTATTCGCGGGCATTTGCAGATGACATCTAAAGTCCGTCTCAAATTAGATATCACCTGAGATTTGGGATAACGCAGAATTCCTTTGCAAAACACTTCTATTGTTGTTATTCGCGGGCATTTGCAGATGACATCTAAAGTCCGTCTCAAATTAGATATCACCTGAGATTTGGGATAACGCAGAATTCCTTTGCAAAACACTTGTATTGTTGTTATTCACGGACACTTGCAGGCATTTGCAGGTTATATCTAATCTGAGACGGACTTCAGTTTTAATGGAATATATAGAAAACTTTCAAGATTAAACTAACCTTTTTGGATCCTCCGAGTCCCGAGAAGATTTCTTTGAGCTCTCATTGCTTCTGCCTGCTGGAGATATTTTCGCAGGTGACACTGAAAGAAAACAACTGAGTCAATCAACTGCCAAACCTACTAAATTTCACAAAGAGGCTGTGCCGTCGTTTCATATGAGGTTTATTAAGATTGTTTTCCTGAAGCTATTCTACAACATTCGTGGAAAATACACTCCAGCAGATTAAAGGGGATGTGCTGCCATTTCATGGAAATGCATGCAAAATGGGGTGTACCAAAACTCTTTTCCTGAAGCTATTCTGCAACGTTCTTGGAAAATAATAACATATTCTAGTAGAATAACAATCACAAATCTTGAATATATATTTAAATATTCAATTTTGCTAAAGATTGCTGGGATGCTGACCGATTTCAAGGAGGGGTTTAGAAAGGTCTTTGACCCAGAGACCAAAACTGAGCTTGGAAATCACAGCGTCTTTTGTCTTCATGCAAATGTCGATATTGGCTGTCTGACCCTATGTTTGTTTACATTTTCACGGCACAGCCCCTTTAATGTTAAAGAAAAGTTACTTTGTACAAATGCATTCTTTCTTGTGCAGTACGACTTTCAACTCTTCCTCCTAAATCGGCCTTTTCTTACCGTCAATTTTTTAACAACTCTCTCCAAACACCCTGTCTGCACCCTTCGTCTGCCAGCTGCCCCAAAACAAACCAAGGCGAGGAAAAATATAAAAATATGTTCGTGTCATCTGGTAACAAAGCATATTGAATGAAGAAAACAACTCACCTGTTTTGCTACTTGTTTTAGTACTCAGAGTATTCCCACCAGCAGATGTGACATTAGGAGAAACGTGCGCGGGCGTGAAAGATCCGGAAGTTGCCGAAGAACCATTTTCTTTTGTAACATCTTTCTTTTCCTGGAGAGAAAGAAACAGATCAATTATCAATTCTGATTCGTCACTTTAAAAACTCTTTGAAAACACAACAGAGCCTTTAATGAGCAATACTTTTGTACATTCTTATGAGAAAGATTCTATTAAATGACACCAAGGCTTCTATTACTTCATGCACACTTGAAAATTCTAAGAACTGGGTAAAAATATCGCTGGATTCAGACTTTTTAGAATGGCTAAGAGGTCAATTTTCTAGACTGTGCAACCAAGCCATCACAGCACAGGTGAAAACTTGATACATACCAGCATTGATGATCGGAATCATGATTAATTTGCAGTGAAAAATACCTCAAAGCTATTAAATACCGCACCTGCAATAATTTCTTTGCATTTTCAATGGCCTCATCTAATTTACTCATTCTGACCTGAGAATGAAAACATCAGCAGTCAATGAAAAGTTATCTCTCAGTTGCATGATAATACAGGCTCAGTTAATATACTCAAAGCTTTAACCATGTCTCTGGATGCATTTAGACAGGGCAAAATGTTTCCTGCAACGATATACTCTATGATCATCTTTAATGTGCTGGGTTCCAGATTAGTCACAATTCACATTGTTATTCATTTTGAATGTTTANAAAACATCAGCAGTCAATGAAAAGTTATCGCTCAGTTGCATGATAATACAGGCTCAGTTAATATACTCAAAGCTTTAACCATGTCTCTGGATGCATTTAGACAGGGCAAAATGTTTCCTGCAACGATATACTCTATGATCATCTTTAATGTGCTGGGTTCCAGATTAGTCACAATTCACATTGTTATTCATTTTGAATGTTTAAATATCAACATTTCCCTCTCTTCTTTCTGTTTTCGCTCTTCCTATCACAATTCTCCTACTTCAATCCTCCTCACCAACTAATAAATTTCTAGTCAGGATTTCCCCACTCAAATGGAAGAACATTCATCCCAGTGATAAAATCATTATATTTAACTATAGCCTATTCTACTCAGTTCTACTCACGATTTTCCAGAATCAATTGGAGGGCCCCTTGAAAATCAGCCTTTGCTGAAGGGCAACCCTCCCTAAATGAATTAAAATGAAATGAAATGAAACGAAGGACAATGATCCCTGTGATAAAATCATTGTAGCTACCTTTGGCCTGTTCTACTCAGTTCTACTCACGATTTTCCAGATTCAATTGGAGGGCCCCTTGAAAATCAGCCTTTGCTGAAGGGTAACCCTCCCTAAATGAATTAAAATGAAATGAAACGAAGAACAATGATCCCTGTGATAAAATCATTGTAGCTACCTTTGGCCTGTTCTACTCAGTTCTACTCACGATTTTCCAGATTCAATTGGAGGGCCCCTTGAAAATCAGCCTTTGCTGAAGGGTAACCCTCCCTAAATGAATTAAAATGAAACGAAGAACATTGATCCCTGTGATAAAATCATTATAGTTACCTTTGGTCTGGCATAAAGCTTTAATATTGTCAATGAAATGTCCTCAATATCGTCAAGATCAGCATCAAATAGTTCCCACCAGGGAGGCCTCTGTGGTAGAACAACCTACAATGGAAATCAAAATATACTAAGACTGGGAATGTGAACGAAGCAAATATACTAATTTTTTATAAGAAACTGCTCATAAGACACTCAACTATCAGACCGCCAAATAATGAGAAATTACAGTACTAGGAAAATAAAACTTAAGAAACCATCTATTAAAATAAAGGAAATCCTGCCACATTCTTAGTCTATTTTCACTTGTTTCCTGTATCATATTGCTCGCGAGGTACTTCAGAAGCATCTAATGATGGAGAGGCATCAATAAACTTTGTTTAGAAATGTTAAATATGGCACATAAAGTAAACATGAACATTGCTGATGAACTTTTGTCAGAAACTGTGAATACTCAAAATCTGACAATTTTGAAAAACAAAGAAATATTAGTAGAACCGACACTAATCAAGCTAAAAGAATGGCAGATCTGCCAGTCGGTTCTACTAATATTTCTTTGCTGGATAACGGGCTATGCTGGAAACTTCGTGCTCTGTACAAATTACCTTCAAATGTCTAGCAGCAAGAAAGATACAAGCACAGCCAATTTTTTCTGGTGCNAAACAAAGAAATATTAGTAGAACCGACACTAATCAAGCTAAAAGAATGGCAGATCTGCCAGTCGGTTCTACTAATATTTCTTTGCTGGATAACGGGCTATGCTGGAAACTTCGTGCTCTGTACAAATTACCTTCAAATGTCTAGCAGCAAGAAAGATACAAGCACAGCCAATTTTTTCTGGTGCATATTTCAAGAACACGTCTGTTCGTAAACTGTCATTCATATAATTCCTGAAAGACAAAATCATATCATATCTATTTAAGAACTCTTTACAAAAAACCAAACTCTACAGAAATGAATGAAAGCTCTGTTATAATGACTTCATATACATTAAAAGCCAAACATTTTGGACAAAATATTTTCAGAGAAAAAATTTGATACGTTTTTCCCGTGAATTTTGAATGTTTTACAGAAATTTCAGACGACTAAAATACTATACATTATCAGTTTATTGTTGCTTATTTCAAGCTACAAATGTGTTACATCTATAGATCGTGCTTCATTTTAGGGGTTCTTGATAAGAAATTTCCACAAATGATTCACGTTGAGAATGATGATAGCGATTGCTAAGATGGATTTAGTTCAAGAAAATATAATATTTTTCACTAATTAACACTCTGACCACATTCCTTTTCAATGTAAAGCGTTTCTTCAGCGAGACATTATGTTTTCAAACAGTGAAAATGTTTTGCTGTGAATTTTCTATGTGGAAAAAACTTCGGACACTAAATATTTCAGACCACAAAAAATTCGGACATCAACATTTTCGGACGCATGAAGTGTCCGAAAATATTAACGTCCGAAATGTTTGTCTTTTAACGTATGTATGAAATGATTACTCACCAAGCTCGCTGAGCCAAAGGTGCGTTCTTTTCATGATCAAGGATTTGCAAATAAGTGATGATGACCTGTGGACGAAAAATCAATGATAAAACACCTGCGAATTGTTTCGAAATTTCAAATAAAATTTCTAACTTTCTTGCCAGTTGCCTGAATAACTTGATTTGGATATGGCTGTTAACCGGTGCAGTGGCTGGGGGTGTGCAACATAAAATCCATCCATTCCGAGAGTGATCTTCGGATCACACATCTTATGGAAAGACCTGATAGCATGGGCTGATGATCTTGAACGGTTGAGACTCTTGACAGGGACCAATGAGAGCAGTAGTTGTCGTTATTGATCTCTCGGCTAGGGTCCCTGCTTTTGCGGTATGTACAGCTTTTAAGGGCAAAACTAGAAACAATATATATGCGTGCCTATATAAATCATCAAAACAAAACATGGGGAATTTCCAGGGCTTCATCTTTCTATAGACGATTGCGCTAAAGATGGCGGCAAGGAATTTTTTTTACCAAGATGCATTGCGTTAATTTGATTAAAGAGCGCAATGCATCTTGGTAAAAAGTTCCTCGCCGCCATCTTTAGCGTAATCATCTATTCCAGCAGAAAATAAATACGAAGAAGTATCGCACTAACCTTGTGAGGGTGCTTTACATGAACACAGAATCCAAGCTCCTGAAAGCGAGAGGAAACACTCAATAAAATAATGGATACTCATACTTAAGCATAAAACAAAAGCAGTAATTGGCAAGCATCAAGAAAAATTCTCTTTATAGCCTGAATTCAACTTTAGTTTTAATCTTTATTAACAACCAAATGTTTCAGATGGAAAAATTTCAACAAAAAACTTTGTAAAAAAGTTTCAAAAGACACTTTTTGAAGGATCNGAAAATAAATACGAAGAAGTATCGCACTAACCTTGTGAGGGTGCTTTACATGAACACAGAATCCAAGCTCCTGAAAGCGAGAGGAAACACTCAATAAAATAATGGATACTCATACTTAAGCATAAAACAAAAGCAGTAATTGGCAAGCATCAAGAAAAATTCTCTTTATAGCCTGAATTCAACTTTAGTTTTAATCTTTATTAACAACCAAATGTTTCAGATGGAAAAATTTCAACAAAAAACTTTGTAAAAAAGTTTCAAAAGACACTTTTTGAAGGATCGGAAAAATTCCTTTTCTACAGCTTATTGGCTTGCAAAGGGTCATATCTTCATAGAACTAATCTGATTTCAATCAATGATGGGAACTGAGTTATTCAAATAGAAATAAACATTTAAAGATACATGATATGATTATGATAATATTTACAAAAATTCTTAGGGGCTTTCAAGTAATTTCTGACGTAAAACTTGGATAAAATTTTGTCAGAAACTTTTACCGTCAGAAACTTATGGAATTTAAAGGGTCTGTTTCAGTGAGCATGCCTTGCAAGTGCCATCTCTTGATTGGCCATTGTTGACACCATTTACATGGGCCATAAAGATGGCGCCAAGAAGGAGACAACGCGTACAAAGCATGCTGATTGAAAAGTAGGCACTGAAAATATGTTTGTTTATGTTAGACACAGTATAGTATCCGCCTATACACTCTTGTCAAACTATGCTGACACAACGCTGATGAATAGCCTTGAAGAGCGCGCAGTGATTGGCAGAATTTAACTGATCACATGCAAACTAAAATTTTAGCCCCAAAAGCGAAACCGCAAGTAAGTCGTCAGTCTGCTTAGATCACTCCTTGCCACCGAGTGAGCTTCCGCAAAGCCGCTATACTTAACATGGACACATTACCTTTTAAAGCACCTGTTCAGATTCCAAAATGGCAAGAACAGAAAGAAACAATTCAAACCTACCTTGAGAACTCTTCTCTCTGCTTTAATGATATTATTCTTCAAACTGAAGTAAGCATTGCTGAAGTAATCCATGGGTACAATAGGCCTGTTTTGAAAGAGCATATTCCAGTTGATGGGAAATTAAGCGACAATAAACGAGCGCGAAGTAAACGAAAACCTGAAAAAACATCAAATCAGTCATTGGAAAGAGAGGGTTTTTGAAAAGGCTAGATCTGTACTTCGGTGGATTTTCAAGTGTTTTGAAGAAGAAACATGAAGTCAAAAATCAGAGAAGGGTATTCATCAAAGTCTCTTTCGACTTATTAGTTCAACGAATGAAAAGGATTTGTCAGATGACTAAGGAGGTGTCTCTGTCAATTTTCAAAAAGATAGATAGGAATAAAAAAGGAATTATAGCAGGATAAAAACATACGTTGCTGCCAAGCTCTAAGATAGAATTTTTCCTAAATATCGCTCATGTTTCACGCAAAATTATCCTTTCTCAAATACGCGATCTCAATCAAAAATGGCAAAGGAAAATACTAATGTGTTGATTATTTAGACTTCTAAATTCAGTACGAAATATCAAGGTGAACATCTTATCACTAAAGGGGCTCCGTCTCCAAATTTCGGTCAAAACGGTGATTTTGAAGTTTTTGATGGGTAATTTCACACAGGTTTACCTGTTTTTTCGAAAATAAAAGCGTCCTTTTGAAGATAAACCTTTGTATTTTACAGAGGAAAGAGCCAAACATTCATATATTTTTACGATTGCTTGGATATAAGTGGATTTTTAACGAGTAATTTTTGGTGGCTTGGTCGAAGCCATCAAACAGACTGCAGAAAACAATGGAGAACAATGGACGCGTGCGGTGTTTACAGATTTGTTTACAGTTTGGCGACGGAGCCCCTTTAGATATTCGTTTTTGTATCAAAGACAATTTTTACTTTTCTACTATTAGGGAGGATTGAAGCGTCCAAGTTACCTCTGATGGGTGACATATACTAATGGTTCCACAATATCATATGCAACAAGATCGATTGGTTCAAAGCATCCCTTCATGCTTAAAGAGGCTGTACATGCTAAACTTCCAAAAATCCTAAACTTTCTCTCCCTAATGCAGGCAAGTAGCAGCAGATACATTGCAAATGGAGATGTTTTCTACATGTTTGAACCCAGTAGAATTCGCCAGTGCAATCAGATTTTTCATGCCATCAATGATTATAAAGATAAAGCTGGATTCTGAGCGACGAGTTTCAGATGTGTTTAGCCTAAACACATGAAAGGCAATAGGTACGCTAAAGAAATTGTACGCCACGCGCCAATTAGAGAGGAATTTCTCACTGAATTTGATGATATTGGCCAGCTAATGCTTATCTTTCTTTATAAAGATCTTGTAGAGCCCCTTTCAAGTCTTTCGTGCTATATCTAATGCATGGTCTGGTGATTACAAAAGTTAACTGTCTTTTCAAAAATGTTGGAAAACAGATATTTCTTCCGCCAGTTTGACCAAGCGACATGGTAATAGAAGATCAGCATCTTCCTAGTTTAAAAGTGTTATGATACTAACAAGATTTGCAATCGTTGAGGGTTTCTTCTACATGCTCATAAGATTTACAATATATCTAAACTACAAATACAACCTACACACAATCACATATGACTACACAACGATGCCACAGGGAGCATGGAATTTCGCAGCAACCCTGCGGCCATTTAAAATTAACTCAAAGTTTGTCCCAAAATAGATGCCAGGTCAGACATTCGGAAAATTGCAATGAGGGTTCCTGCCATTTAAACAACAAAACCTAAAGCTAACTGCAGGATCTTTGCACAAGTTAATTTTGAGCGGTATCTGCGGTTTTTAGCGCCAAGCACAGGGATAGCAGAAAAAGGGAAGACCGCAACCCCTTTCCATGATGCTCAAGTGGTGGGGCTCTACCTGGGAGTGAGCCCTGTCTGCCTGACAGTCCTGGCTGCAAAGTCAGAGGTTTACACCATTGCTCCACTACATCTTGTTTCTTGACACGAACTTGAATCGGTTCGAAACAGGCTGTAACTGTTATTATCTGCAACACCATGAAAAACATCACTGCTCCCTTTTTTGAAAGAAACACCAAAGTTTTGTAGGATTTTTGGACACCTGCTCTGCCTCCCAGATGAATGATTGCAGCAGTATCATTAATTCTTGACACAGCAGAATATGCTTGACTCTTCTTGCGTGTCTTGAACCACCCACACGAGATACGACAGGAGATCATCAAGCTTTTAACATTGTTTTTTAATGGTTTTCAATTCGTTCTCTGGTCTCCTTCCCCGGTTTTCAGCAGCAAGCTAATATAAATTGAAAATAACGTGTCTCTAACAGAGGTGAGATCACCGTGATGAGATCATTGTGGTGAGGCTCCAAGTCACCGACAAGCCATTTTTAGTGCAGGTAGTCCCTTTGTGCAATCTTCACATCAACTTGCCCAAATGTCCAAATCTGCACCTCAAAGACGATGCCATCTCTCTCCGCCTTTAATTCTACCCAGCTTTGCTTCATCTATATGAGAACATGACTTTGATTACAACATCTCCAATGCTAACACTAAACCATCTTCGTAAACACCTAATTGTGTAGCATACTAAGTTGCAAATAGAAACCTTTAGTCAATTTGTAGCATCGTTGAGGGCCTCTTTGCTTCATTTACTAATATCACGTGTAAGTATTTTTGTACACATGAAACCTGACAAGCAAAATCTAGTATATCAGATATTACATGAAATCCATATATATTCGCGGTTGCTTTTCGTGGCGTTGCGACGCTCCTGCTTACAAACTAGTTTATCCCCACTTCATCGCTAGCATGCTCAGATCCGACGAGCGATGTTGGTATAGTGGCCTTTCTTTTTGATATTTAGAAAATCTAACAGGCGTCATTTCATAAATGGTTTAAATGTTAATAAAACCCCAGGATCCTTCTGAACAATTTAAACCTCTTTGAATCTTAGCTTTAATCTAAAAATGAAAGATTTTTGAAGGGTTGTAATGTAAAACACTCTGAGAACGAACAATACTAATCTAACGCCGTACTGACCTCATCAAAATAATTAAACCTGCGGGTGACCGTGTTCCTACGAAAATTCAAAATTAGTTAATCATCCTTTTTAATAACAAAACAAGTAAAGTAGTAAATAATACATATATCCAACAGATGCCTTGATAAGAAGATATCGTAGCTGGAACTACTTCAAAATTTGACTGACATATAACAATTCTTTTTAGATATGTGATGGTTTCTTAGAGCTGTCTCTGTCTACTACGTAGCTGGAGAATAAAGAAGGAAACTCAAATGAACAATAAAGTTTCACAGCATGATAAAATCTTTCCTAGCTGATAAACCCTCAAACTTTCACATGAAAAGTCTTGATCGATTTATGTTTACTTTGTCATGAATGGTTATGGTTATGTGGTGTATTTAATTCTTTTTAATTCTTTTTAATTCTTTTAAGGAGGGTTGCCCTTCAGTAGAAGCTGGTTTTCAAGGGGCCCTCCGTGCGAACAGTGTGTGCCAAGCATGGCACCTCTATTTGTTTAAACTATGATTCAAAAGTCCGAATCTAACCCTGCACACGAGCCACAGCACCCGGGGTCATCAAGCCACCACACTACTGGACTCCCTTCATCTAAACTACAAACGAAGATCCATAATCAACTCCAGGGATAAGTCATTGTGCGTCAAAACCTAAAACTCCGAGATTTCTGCTTCGACACTTGTCAAATGCAAATCACAAGCCTCATCATTCTGTGGTCAGAACAGAAATACTCAAAGGGTTATCCTTGGAGTCCCAGCTAAAGTTCTGCAGGCCCATATCAGCTGTACAACTGCACATGTACAACGTGAAGAGCAGGGGACCCAAGACAGATCCTTGAGGAACACTATCCCCTATCATCTATGCGTTGGAAGCTGTGCCATTTACCAAGTATATGGTATATTGCTGATGTACTATCTGCTAATATAAATATTGTATCTAAGAAAATATTGCATGTTGGCTCGTGCATGTCAGTGAATATTTCTATTTTCCCGAAAGCCATAGCTTTGGCCATATCTCGCTGTAAGACCACTTCCAACATGCAGTTCATTCTCAATATCAACAAGTATGCCTCAATCTCCTAGCAATCCACGGGTCCCTTTCTCCTCCAATAACAATTTCATTTCGGTTAATCAACAAATGAAATACAACAACATATCTTTGGAATCTGTAGCTCATTAATTCTTTCCTGTGAACATATGTAGTGCTCCTCCATCTTTAAAGCACCATTACAGCTTCTGTTTTCATCATTCTCCCAAAGCAGATCAGAAAATCCCCTACTAACATTGCATTCAAAAGACTTAAACATTCTCCTTGCGCTTTCTGTCATTTTTCTTTATTAGTGACTGGAAAATTAATGTAACTAACATAATTTCATCCTCGAGATTTTGTTGAAATATTATTTCACCATTTGATTTGCCATTACATCTTCAGCAAATCTGAACAACGATGGCTCTCACCAATTTCTTTCTTGTGCTATCTGATGATCCACACTTTATTCAATGGTGCTTCCAAGCTGAAGCTGAAGCTTCAAAGACACATTCAATCTCCTTGAGGATTAAATTATGCAAAACAGACAACACAACCTATTCCTTCTCAACTTTATATACCTGTATTGGAGGGGACAGACCTTAGCCAAAAAACCCTTTTTTGTCAGCTTTTTTCTTCCTACCTTCTGTAAGCTGCAGGCCATTCAAATCCTGTCTTGCAAACGATGTTGTGTACTTTTTAATGCTCACACCAAAACAATTTCTTCCAATAGATCAGCAATATTGCTTGTAAACCCGAGAAACAGCAAACCCTGCCTATTCCCCCTTTCTGTAAACAACGGATCATCAGGCCAAGTGCTCTTTATTAGTCATATGAAAACAGAATTTAGCCAGTGAGGGCTGGGGTATGTATTCTTCACATGAATCAATTGTTTTCACACAAAAATCCCTTTCTAGCCCTCTCCTCTCCTACCCACTTTTTCAGTTGAAGGCTCGGGCATATGAGCAAACGTTACTAGTTCTATTTAACGGAATACTGCAGTATTGTCAAAAATGTATACCCCTGAGTGACGGCAAAATCAAGACTTGATCAGGTGCCCCCAAAAAGTTGTTTTCTCTACAGTTTGTTTGCTCATGTTGCTTGCCATCTCTGGAAAACCGTTTGGAGTTTCATATTTTTGAAACAACGACTCAATATCTTTAGACAGAATATTTTATAATGTGTTTGGCTGGGTAGTGATATTCTGCATCGTTTGACATGAACTGTTTGGTTATGTTGATTGTAAACTTCTGAAAACTGTTGTCTAACCAATGTATGTGCATCTGCAATGCAGGGTACTCCTTACTGTTCACATAGTAAATTGATATCAGCTATGCAAGGACGAATAACATGTAACGTATGTCAAAGCTACTTTCTATTTTGCTTGGCTATATTGCTTGAAGACCCTAAAACATTCTCAATAATTGAAAAAATGCAAAGGGACCAAATAGTATCTGTAACTGTATCTGTATAATGCTTAGCTACTTGAGTCACCAATGAGCAAATAGCTAAGGGTTATTGTTTGTGGATTTCTGATTTTTACTGAATAAATCTATTCATGTGAAGCATGAATTTCTCAATCTTGGGCATGAAATTCTACAAATTTTCGCTGCAAAATGAAGTTTGACAACTTGAGATAAGTTAAATACATAAAGAATACAAGCGACACACTCCTGCCACCTGGCCTTATCATCAAGGTAATGTTAGCAATGGCAAAAATTATGGTTCCATTGCAACCTGAAACAAAATTCATTAGATACTTCTGATGATTGGGAAGGACTAAAAAAGAAATTTAAAATGATAATTGTAATTGTCGCAATGTTGGTTCTTCAATTTTTGGTGAAACTACGGTTCCCTGCCAACACTTCAATTTCTACTATACTTGAAATAAAATGTTATCTACATAAAAATTCTAACATGACCTTATGTCACTGTAATTATGAATCTTACAAACAGCACAGTGCATTTTTAATGCTATATTTCTCTGACGCTATCAAAGTTTACAAGCAAGACTATCAAAACTAGTTCAAAATGACCTGTGTCTAGAGATCACAACCTAGAACCTTAAATTTATAAGAGATACCTGATGCCCTGCTTGAATATATTTCAATAATTGTTACAAACTATCATAAGAGCTTGGCAGCATAGCATGAAACAAAATACAAAAGAGAATCAAGGTGGAAATATAGAAAGATGAAAATAAGTGAAAATCAAGCCTTTTCCAGATTCGCTCATCTGTTTTTCAAAATCAAGTGAATTGAAGTGAATGAAACCTCTGATGTACAGTACCACCATACCAAATCGCTCAACACCCACATGACGCCAGCACTGCAATTGGCACAATATCAGCTTGGCATATGCATGGCAATGTCATGTCATTTCTCTCTCTTCCTCTTTTCCAATGACTGAAATATGCAATATTACAAACTATTATTACTTTGCTAACAGGCTAACTAAAATCATTATATTCTGCTGTCCTACAGAATAACTATTCTACATCTACATCTATTCAACAATATTATTATCATTATTATCATATCATTATTATACTATTCAACAATATGATACTGCAGAGGCTGACAAAGTGTAGGAACAAGGGAAACCTATTCCCCGAAAATTTTTGCAAGACTTTTAGGTTGCAGGACATTCTTTGAAAAGAAGCTGAATTCTATGTTGCCTTCAAAACACAGTAGAACTTGAATCTGTCATAATTGTTATCTAAAAAACAAAAATTGAATTGCTGCAGTAAATTTAATTTAGCAGAATATTGACCAAGAGGCTTGTATCCAGAATTTGAAAATATTGGTTGTTCTAAGTCGTAGATTTTGTCCAAGTCAACACTATCATTGAGCTGTTTGGTTGCTTTTTGCGACTGGGTTGTGCTGTTCATTTCAAGAAATGAAAAAATGGCAACCGGAATGTGTATGTGCATTTAGGTGGCTCATCTTCATGACAAAAGTCATGTGTCTTTATGCAGCTCACCTTCAGTTACCGTGCCTATTTTCACCTACCTACCTAACAATCATTCTTAAACTTGTAAGCAATATAACTATTTGCTTTAAGTTATGTTGAGCTTAAACCTTAAGTTTTTGGTTGCGAATGTGTTCAATTTCACAAAGTAGCTTTTTGAACTATATTCTACTTGCACAAATTATGCTGTGCGATCCACTAAATGAAAGTAAAAATCAAAAACATTTTCACACAAAGTTTGGATGAAATCTTTGCCTTTCCCAGAAAGAAAAAATTTGTCGGCCTCTGTGATACTGTACTTGTCACCTAAAAGCAGATGTTGAAATTTGGCAATATTTGTTGGGTTTTAACAAATTAGCAGCTATTTTTGGGGGCCTGAGAAAATTGTTGTTTTTTGGGTCTGGAAAAGTGACATGCAACTTTTGGATCTGTAAATCTTCATACTATTTTTCAGGGTAAAATTGGCCCTAATCCCTGTTAAATATTTCACCAAGTACCCTCAACCTTAGGCCAAGCCATTAGTGAACAAAGTAAACAAAACAGGCCATTGTGCCATTTTGGAACATTTTACAATCTTGGAGAAATGCAACTATGAAAGTCTATCTGTTTGAATCAGATCAAAATTACTGGAATTATGAAATATGGAATTGTCATTGTTAATTTGGATTCATCAAAACTATTACTGTGCAATATAAATTTCACTGGCTTTGCCCAAATCTCGTTCATCTTCTCATCCTGATGGGGCCATTCGTTGTTGATAAACTTCAAAATCCCAAAGCATATTCAAATTCTGAATTTAACTGATCTAGGAATGTCATCAAAATGCATCTAAGTAATTACCTGGCTGTCTTTTTCACCATTTGCATTTTTACCTTAATCCTTTGTGGTGAACAAAATCAGAGTAGCAATTTCAAAGCCCTTTAAAATACTTAACTTTATGGTTGATAATCTCAGAAATTTACAGGGTGTCCAACAAAAATTGTGCCCTGTTTGCATGGCCGCTGTGAAGGAACTGTAACATCGAGTCCCTCAGTTTTCATTCAGCTGCATAGGTCAGGCTTTAACTGAGAGCTTGAGACCTTGTTTGAGTCTATCTGACAAGTGGTTGCTGAGTTGTGTGATACTATTTTATTTTGATTCGAAACAAAGTAATTTCTAGTTTCAAATTACAAAAATAAAAGAAACTAATCTGATTCGAAAAACAAAAGAATAACAAATTTTTACTGATTGCAAATTGACGAAAATTATGTGATACATGTCAAAAAAACTCATCCCCCCTTCCCAATTCAAGGATGCAGACAGAACTGACTTTTCGCTGGATGATCATGATTTTGATTCAATATGTTTCAAGGCTCTTCATATCAACACACATTACAATTGCACAGAATGCCAGATCATTGCTTTATCAATCGTTAGAATATGTTAACAGTTTCCGAGGATTTGATCTCATTTGGTAAACTATTCCACACCTTGGGACCCAAAGATCTAAGACAGTTTGTACCAATGTTACTTGATTAGGTCTATAGTGATGTACATCATGGGGATTTCTCAAAGAACGATTCAATGCGTAAGAATACTTTGCAACGTGGCTTATGAACTATTAGATATGCAGCCGCTAAATCCTGGAATGACATTCCATCCAATATCAAACAGTCTACTTCAGTAATGATTTTCCGTCGTGATCTGAAATTGCATCTGTTCTCAACTAAGTACCAGTCCTGAATACCTTGAGAAGATAACTTTTCCTGACATTGATTAATCTAACCACTCAAAGATTTCTTAATCTCAATTAGTTTACCTACAAAGGGAGCTTCTCCTTAACAAATTCCTCTCCATAGGAAATTCTATGTACTCTTATTGTAAAATTTGTCATTTATTTTTGTCATCTGTTGTAATTTGTTATTGTACTTAATTGTATGTATTATAGAAAGATTTTTTGCATGTAGTGGAATTTTAAAATTAAACTGAACTGAACTAGATTGGACGCTAATTTGAAATGAAAAATCTCCTGCATAAAAGAAGATTTTTCATAACCTTATGAATTTCAATGTACAAACTTTGTAGATGAGAGATATGCATATAGATCCTGCCTGTGATAGTTTCTATGAAGATCTTCTTTGTTAGGCAGGCCTAACGAAGAAGATCTTCGTAGAAACTATCATTGTTTTTGTGAAAAAAAAATGTCAATGCTCTCTCCTGTATCTTTTCAACTTTTCACATTGATTTATCTGACAAAAAATGCCAAACCAAAGGACAATAATTGAACTTTGAATATCTAGAACTTTTTAAAAGAGTTTTTCTTTCTTATTTTAAACCAATGAAGGATTTCAATCTTTTCAGGATGTTTAATTTAATTGCTGCTTTCTTACACAAATCAGAAATGGTGGGTCAAAATCTAATCTATTGTCAAGTTTGATGCCCAGTAGTTTGACAATTAACATCAAAATTAGCATGCAAAGTTTCTTAGCTAAAAAAATGGGAAATCTTTGGTAGCATCTGGCAGTTGATAAAAGTGGGGGGGGGGTGGGGGCTTATTTAAAATGTTGCCTTAAAAAGCAGGGGCTTATTAGAGATGTGGCTTAATGGAGAGCGGGGCTGAAAAGAGCTTTACGGTACATATTGGTGTCAAAACTTTGGCATGTTGAAAAAACTCTCCAGCATCAACAGTGCTCTGTATTGATTTTTGTCAAAAGAACAGTTTGATATGATACAGAATGCATAAACAAATATGAAATCAAGAGTACATACCGTTTGCTTCTTTTCTGTTTGATGTGATGAAATACATTTATGACATCTCGCAATCTTCTAGGACTTTCCTCGATTTTAGCAGCTAAGAAGATGCATGCCATGGCACATATCTATAAATTTACACACATATACCTGAAATACTTGATGCATCAAATCAAATCATTTGAAATATTAATTTCTATATTTGCAATATGATGCAAACGTTTCCATCTTAAAGCCAAATGATGTATAAATAAGAGTGCCTTAAAACAAGAAAATGTTTCTCTGAGCTTCCTAAGATCTCCCTAAAAATTTGCAGCTGTATTCACCCTGCTGGGTATCACACAAATCAAAATAATATATGCTCTCCGGGTCAGACTGGATTAGTCTAAGCAAGGGCAGACTGCTGTAAAATGAACAAATGAACAAAGAGTTCTGTTGCTCTTTTCAGTACCCGAGCTTCCAATCTTGGGTCCCAGTCTGCAGCTTATNCCTGCCACAGATATGTGGCTAACATATACGCTGATCCAAGCAAGTCTGGTCTGCACACTTTTCTTCATCTGTCTTATTATCTTTTGACAAAATTTACAATGGCCTTTCATAGCTGTTGTTATGCTGTTCAAAATAACCATCAAGGTTCCCTTTATTGGCCACTTTTGGCTCACACAAAACATGCAACAACAAGTTCTTCAATGCGGAGGAGGGAGAGCGAATCAATATCGACAATAAAAAATTCAAAATCGAACTTACCTCAACGTCATGTTTTACCAAAGATTTGGAATAATAAAACCTTTGAAGCAAAATTTGCCCCGTGGCCATCGCAACCTACGGGTTAGAATGAAGAAAATACATGAAACATCGTACAAAAAACATTTGAAAGCGAAAGCAATACAAAGCAAAGTAATTTAGGCCCAACGAACCTGTGGCAGCTTGAGCAGAATTCCAGCCGTCTGAATAAACTCACATCCAAGTACTCTGAGATCAGTTTCTGTTTCTTTATCAAGTCCATCTTTCATAGAAGCTGTCTCGCTAAGTTTTTCATCAGGTAGGATGCAATTTTCAAGTGAAATATGAACGTTTCCGTAGTCAAATTCCTTTTTCGCTGCTTCAATGGCCGCCATTTCGTATTGTTGCAAAACGAGGAACGTTCGTTTACGTACATCCATGATCCTTTGCGCACTTATGAACAGGAAATCTGTGCAACGAGGGGGGCAACAACGGTAACGTATTGTTCAAGAATGCCAGAAAAATGTACAAATGGTAATGGTTCAACATTTTGGAGTAATCTTTACAACATTTCATTGCTTTTTTCGTGTTGTCTTTTACGAAAAACCGCTCATCACCATGCTTATATGGAGCTCAATTCTCAATTGCCAAAAAATTAAGAAACTCTAGTACTTACAAAGTACTGGGAAGTGGGGAAAAATGAAACCTTTTTCAATAAAGGAATTTCCCAAAAATCCCTTCAGTGGGCCTTTGTTAGTTTTACTTCATTCTCCCTTGTTTCTTGTATCTTTTTACAAGGAAGATACTTGTTGAAGTCTGAACAATGGAAGGCTTCAAACGAAATTTATTCTGACATTCACAAGGGCACAGCAAGTAACCCAGGGCCGTAGAGGAATCACTTCGGGCATGGGGGGACGACACAGGGGCACTTCCTAAAAATGAAAATAACACTTCTTTGTTTATTGCAAAATGTAGGGGGCACGTGCCCCCAATACCCCCGGTTCCTATATCTTGAAGTAAATGGAATTCGTAAGAAATTCGTAAGAAACTCTGAATACTCAAAATCTAATGATTTTAAGAATTTTTCGGTACTTGCTCAAATTGCTAGTTTCTCAAAAAAAATGCGTCTCATGCCAGCTTTCATGCCAGCTTTTCTTACGTAAACCTGATCAGAAACATCCTGAAATCATGAAATGATAATTTGAAGTAAGTTCATACAGACTTTTGATTCTCAAATTGGCATGAAACGGAAGCTCAGTATATTCCCTGGCTGGCTAATTTCAAAAAATATTTTTTCCTGGGTACATAAATTCTCATTTCATATTTCGGTTCTTGTTTGTAGAAAAAATTCCGACCAGGGAGCGCCTCTGTTAGCACATAGATGGTTAGCACCGCGTACCCCCTGATCTGAACGAGAAGCGACAACCACATTAATGCAATTCGTCGTTCTTTTCACATCAACACTCAAAATATAAAATGGAGGGCGGCCTAAGTTGGTAGCTGTGGAAGAAGACGGAGACGGAATAGAATAAATTTACTCAAAAAGGAGGCTTGTTACGATGTAATGTTGGTTGTGATAAATCATTTAAAGCAAATATATTTGCTGTTCTTTAACTGTGAGTTTTGCACACACCCAAGGAGAGAGAGAAGGAAGAAGCCATGATTTGGTGATGGAAATTGTCAACAAAGTTGCAGAATTTTTGGACCACAATATCCGTATTGTCAGGGTAAGGAATCTTGTTGTATCACTCTTTAGTAAAAGCGTATTTAGATTTTGTGAATAAAATTTTTTTGGGGGAATCTTTAAAAAGTGTAAATGGATATGCCAAAAGAATCAGAAAGAATGCAAGGCCTACTGTGATATTTGCCCTTTTTTGTTCAAAGACCTCAAAGTGATTATTTGCTGTTTGATCATTCCAGACCAATTCGATCTACCAGTTAGCTACCTCTTGCAAAAACAATATCATTGATCATAATTGTGTGTCTTTATTCTAATTTAGTACACTGTTTCAGTGGTTGCAGTCACAGGTGTTGTGGTCATTCTCAGAAAAACATATGCAGTAAGTCGATTCTTGCTTGATTCTATCTATTGTTATTGCACACAACCTGCCCCAACAAATGACTCCTTCAAGGAAAAAAAAGGTTCTGGGGATTTCCCGTTATTTTCCCTTCATGTACCAGGGTTTCTGATAGTTGGCTGTGACCAGTGTCAGATAGATCAGCTGATTTCATTAAAAACCGATTTGATTTTGAAAACTAAGGAAAGCAGGTGACATGATTGACTAAAATAATTAACATGCAATAGCCTGATGAAATTAAAGAATTATTTCATGTCATAATATAAAGTATTTTTTCGAATTCTAATATTTGAATTTGTCTTTCAGTTCTCTGTCTTTAATAGCATTCATGAGATACCAAAGAATATTATTGAAAGAAATTCAACTCTGAGAGGAACTGCTCAAGAAATTGTTGATGATAGGTTGATAAATCTGCAGCATTTGCCAATATTCTACAGAGACATGGAAAGCAGAAAAAGATACTTTGGTATGGAAGCAGTTCACCATTTGCAAAGATGTTACCATGATGTGTTTAATGCATTTGGAGTACTAAAACACTCTTTTTTTATAAGAATATTGTTTAGAAGAATATTCAGGTTCAGAATCATGCAAATTTTAAGAATATCATAAGAATATTGCTCAGGCTCTGCTCGCCTTATTTGTGTCTCATTTTTCAGCAGTTGCCTGTTTTGCGATGTTCATAACAGAGAATCTCATGACTGATGTATCTCATTTTTTCAAAAAAGCATGTTTAAAACTTTATGATTGTTAAGAACATTCTTATTGTTATAATTGATTAAATTTTTCTTTCTTTCGACCAGTTCCTTGTAATGACATGAAATTTCTTTTAACTTTGTTCCCCTGAAACCATATCAGATTTGAAAAAATTAGAATACTTTAAGAATATGTTAAGGCTCCAAGCGAAAATTTCTTAAGAATATTGAGGCTGGACAAAATTTATAGTATTCTTATAAAAAAATGAGTGTACAGCCACATCCAGGTTGAATGTTTAGATTTTCTCAAAGGATAAATGTAGCTTTCAAGAAGTGATACAGTACCAGAGACTGAGACTGGCATGGAAGGCATTTGTAATTTTTTCACAAGTTACTTTGCCTAGCAAGAAATCGAGGTTGTCTACGAATTAAGAAACCTTTGAAAAAAGATTTAAATAACAGAGCCATTTTGTTTGTATTATTTTCGTGCTGCAAGTTCCCTTTGCTGTATGTACCAACCTGTATATGATATTTAATGATGATTTTTGAAACGACTGTCATTTTCTGCTTTTCTCATTTTTTAGGACAGAAAAGTGCTCCTTTTAAAGTTGCTATTGCTGGCATCAAGCCATGTTCAGGTTGTCTTGAACATCTCCAATCAAATATACAAGATAGATACCTCAAAGTGATACCACTGGGAATTTCTGAAAATGCCTTGGAGTCAATTGTTTACTTGAAGAAGGTCAGTCAGACTACTACCCATCAAAAATAAAGATTTTTAACTTGAAAAATTTCTTCGATGAAAGTTCTTGACAAAAACTTTACCGTAACTTTGAGGTGATAATACTACTTAATAAACTTGAAATAACACCACACGTAGGAAATAAGTAAACTTTGAGTCATAAATGCAATATTGAAATATTGCCAACATCACAGTGTTTCTTGAGCAAATAATTGTGTGTAAAAAATTCAGTTGTCTGATGATCGCTGTGTAGCATGAAACTCCGAGAAACAAAAACAATGTAGCCTTCTTATTGTCTCACTCTCGTTATAACTTTGACCTGATATTATTTCTGAAATTATTTGCAGAAAGAAAGTTTATTTGCCGAAATTTTGTCATGCAAAAAAGTTTAGCTTTGATTTAACTCGTCCACATTACTCTGTTAAGTTGTCCATAATTTTGTGGAAGAATTTGACCACTGATTACTTTCTTTAACATGGCATTACACATTTTGACGTTGTCAACAGTAACTTCAACATCTCAACAAAAAATAGGTACCTTTTTTTCTCTAGCTTTTTTATATTCTTCACAAATTTTCCTTGATAAAATTATGTTCGTACTTGTAATGGAAAAAACTAAAAGCCGATCTTCTGATTTCAGGGATTCTTTCGTCGTCCAATCTGCATAAATGAAGATCTGGTTCTACGAGGTCTCGCCATCGTTCAACATGACACTGAGCTGAGTAAATCGAACGCATACTTGAAACTATCTCAGCGTTTGCTTGCAGCGGAAATGAGGGCTGATCGAAAGGGAAAGGGAATCTGGAAAAGACCTTCATATGTCCAAAGACTTAAAATATGGTGGAGTTTAGTTGAAATGCCATCATATTTTGAAAGGCTAAAGAATTGGAATAGATCGTTCTTCAAGGGCTTGCCATTTCGTCGAAAACCGTAAATAAAACAGTTTAATGCATTACACTCTTTTTTATAAGAAGAATGTTTATAAGAATATTACATTTAGGCTCAGAATCATCCAATCTTTAAGAATATCGCTCAGCCTCAGCTCGCTTATTTGTGTCTCATTTTTCAGCAGTTGCCTGTTTTGCGATGAAANCGGAAGTGAGGGCTGATCGAAAGGGAAAAGGTGTCTGGAAAAGACCTTCATATGTCCAAAGACTTAAAATATGGTGGAGTTTAGTTGAAATGCCATCATATTTTGAAAGGCTAAAGAATTGGAATGGACCGTTCTTCAAGAGTTTGCCATTTCGTCGAAAACCGTAAATGAAACATTTTAATGCACTACACTCTTTTTTTATAAGAAGAGTGTTTATAAGAATATTACTTTTAGGCTCAGAATCATCCAATTTTTAAGAGTATCGCTCAGCCTCAGCTCGCATATTTGTGTCTCATTTTCAGCAGTTGCCTGTTTTGCGATGAAACCATGCCAGATTTGAAAAAAAAAATAGGAATACTTTAAGAATAAATTCAGGCTCAGCTCAAAACGAAAATTTCTCGAGAATATCTAGGCTGGACAAAATCTATAGTATTCTTATAAAAAAAGAGTGTATTTAGGCTTCTATACAAAATACGAGATAGAATTTTAGGACATTTCGATAGCTTTCAACAATGTTTCTTGAGTTTGATTGTCGCGATTGGGACACTATGTTGAATGTATGTATATTCTTTTATGAAAATGAGCTCATTTCCCCCAAGTGAAATTGTCAGCTTTTTAGCACCAAAACTTTCTCATTTTTCCTGTCTTTGACATGAATTATGAAGTACGTAGTTTCCAACACTGCTACAGATATGCTTCTTGACATATAAAACATCACATTGTTGGAGTAATCAAAACTTTTGATTAGGACTTAAAATTTTACTCAAGAATAGTACACTCTTTTTTTTATAAGAATATTGTTTATGAGAATATTCAGGCTCAGATTCATCCAAATTCTAAGATTATTATAAGAATATTGCTCAGCCTCAGCTCGCATATTTGTGTCTCATTTTTCAGCAGTTGCCTGTTTTTTCATAACAGAGAATCGCATGACTGACGTATCTCGTTTTTTCAAAAAGTATGTTTAAAACTTTATGATTGTTAAGAACATTCTTATTGTTATAATCGCTTAAATTTTCCTCTTGTTCGACCATTTCCTCGTAATGTCATGACATTTCTTTTAAATATTTCCCCCTGAAACCATATCAGATTTGAAAAAATAAGAATACTTTAAGAATATTTTAAGGCTCAAAACGAAAATTTCTTAAGAATATTGAGGCTGGACAAAATTTATAGTATTCTTATAAAAAAAAGAGTGTAGTTCAAGAATAGAACAATTTTCAATTAACGAATTTTCAATTATTTCAATTTTCAGCTAACGACTTACATAGAATTTAGCTTTTAAATTCAAATTGTCTTATAATCTTTCCGAACTTGGTACTAGAGTTTCTTAACACTTCGGCCATCGTATTACTAGTTTCTTACATAAGCAAAATGTATTAAAACTGAAATAATAGGAAAATAATAGAAAGATAAGTCGAATTCTTTTAACCGATGATACATTCCTTTATTACACTCCGTGTCACGCACGGCGCGGTGGCCAAGTGGTAAGGCGTCGGTCTCGTAAACCGAAGATCGCGGGTTCGATCCTCGTCCGTGCCTATCTTTTATGATCCTAAAACCAAAATATCGACAAATATATCGTAAAAATCCTTACGGCTTGAATTTCGAAGATCAAGGTAGCCTTTTGTAGTCATCAGTACATTTTCTCTGAGGCATAATTTTTCTTCTGCAGTTCTTCACATCTGAATTTACCCTTTTCTCGAAATTCTTATCCTGCTATTTCTAGGAGATCTTCCTTTCCTTGGAAATATTGGGCTAAACCAAACCAAAGAAATAAAATCTCGTGAAAAGTCCCAAAAAGTCTTCATTGTTCACCTTCATATTCTTTATTTTGTTTCTGAGACCTAAACTTCATATTGCTTTGATAACAATTTTTCATATTGTAAAAATCCGAAATTAAAAAGAAAATCAAAGTTGATAGGAAATAATTAATAAATGTACTTCGTCTTCGCTCTCAAAATTTTGTAGAATTTTTTACCTTTCTAAGAATTCAACAATCGGCTGAATTTCAATGGACGTTTTGCTCACAAGACATTCTATTCCTTATTTTAGCGAATAGCAAATAAATTCAAGACATGTACCAAAAATGGCAAAATGCGACTTCTTTCAAGGCAAATGCGCCTCTCTCAAGCAGTACACTCTTTTCTTTTTAAAAGAATAATTTTTATAAGAATTTTCAAGCTTAGAATCATCCAATTCTTAAGAATATTATAAGAATATTGATCAGCCTCAGCTCGCATATTTGAGCATATTTGTGTCTCATTTTTGCTTGTTTTTTTGCGATGTTCATAACATGAAAACAGATCAAATTTGAAAAAATACACGTTTTTTTTATGAGAAACTTGGATCAGCACTTAGTACTAAAAGTTTCTTAATTTCGCATGGAAATTTCGGTGTTTTAGTAGTAAAAGTTTCNGATCGAAAGGGAAAGGGAATCTGGAAAAGACCTTCATATGTCCAAAGACTTAAAATATGGTGGAGTTTAGTTGAAATGCCATCATATTTTGAAAGGCTAAAGAATTGGAATAGATCGTTCTTCAAGGGCTTGCCATTTCGTCGAAAACCGTAAATAAAACAGTTTAATGCATTACACTCTTTTTTATAAGAAGAATGTTTATAAGAATATTACATTTAGGCTCAGAATCATCCAATCTTTAAGAATATCGCTCAGCCTCAGCTCGCTTATTTGTGTCTCATTTTTCAGCAGTTGCCTGTTTTGCGATGAAACCATGCCAGATTTGAAAAAAAAAAATAGGAATACTTTAAGAATAAATTCAGGCTCAGCTCAAAACGAAAATTTCTCGAGAATATCTAGGCTGGACAAAATTTATAGTATTCTTATAAAAAAAGAGTGTATTTAGGCTTCTATGCAAAATACGAGATAGAATTTTAGAACATTTCGATAGCTTTCAACAATGTTGACATGAATTATGAAGTATGTAATTTCCAACACTGCTACAGATATGTTTCTTGACATATAAAACATCACATAATAATCAAAACTTTTGATTGGGACTTAATTTTACTCAAGTATAGTAGTT
The DNA here is from genome assembly GCA_004194395.1 of Aurelia aurita complex sp. Pacific. Taxonomy (NCBI): domain Eukaryota; kingdom Metazoa; phylum Cnidaria; class Scyphozoa; order Semaeostomeae; family Ulmaridae; genus Aurelia; species Aurelia aurita complex sp. Pacific. The sequence goes on along the minus strand of REGL01000004.1, from coordinate 163,428 downwards.
CAAGAATAGAACAAGAGGGGGTTCAACTAACGACTTACATCGAATTTAGCTTTTAAATTGTCTTAAATCTTTCCGAACTTGGTACTAGAGTTTCTTAACACTTCGGCCATCGTACTACAAGTTCCTTACATAAGCAAAATGTATGAAAACTAAAATAATAGGAAAATAATAGAAAGATAAGGCGAATTCTTTTAACCGTTGATAGATGCCTTTATTACACTCCGTGTCACGCACGGCGCGGTGGCCAAGTGGTAAGGCGTCGGTCTCGTAAACCGAAGATCGCGGGTTCGATCCTCGTCCGTGCCTATCTTTTATGATCCTAAAACCAAAATATCGACAAATATATCGTAAAAATCCTTACGGCTTGAATTTCGAAGATCAAGGTAACCTTTTGTAGTCATCAGTACATTTTCTCTGAGGCATAATTTTTCTTTTGCAGTTCTTCACATCTGAATTTACCCTTTTCTTGAAATTCTTATCCTGCTATTTCTAGGAGATCTTCCTTTCCTTGGAAGTATCGAGCTAAACCAAACCAAAGAAATAAAATCTCGTGAAAAAGTCCCAAAAAGTCTTCATTGTTCACCTTCATATTCTTTATTTTGTTTCTTAGACCTAAACTTCATATTGCTTTGATAACAATTTTTCATATTGTAAAAATCCAAAATTAAAAAGAAAATCAAAGTTGATAGGAAATAAGTAATAAATGTACTTCGTCTAGCTTCGTCTTCGCTCTCAAAATTTTCTAGAATTTTTTACCTTTCTAAGAATTCAACAATCGGCTGAATTTCAATGGACGTTTTGCTCACAAGCCATTCTAGTTTTTAATTTTAGTAACAATAAATTCAAGACAGACATGTATGTACAAAAAATGGCAAAATGCGACTCTTCTTTCGACACAATTGTGCCTCTCTTATGCAGCACAATCTTTTCTTTTTAAAAGAATAATGTTTATAAGAATATTCAGGCTTAGAATCATCCAATTCTTAAGAATATTATAAGAATATTTATCAGCCTCTGTGTTTGTCTCATTTTTCTGCAGTTGCCTGTTTTTTTTTGCGATGTTTATATTATGAAAACATATCAAATTTGAAAAAAAAGAATTCTTTAAGAATATATTCAAGCTCAAAACCAAATTTTTTTAAGAATATTAAGGCTGGACAAAATTTATAGTATTAATATAAAAAAAGAGTGTAACGGGAAAAGAAAGTGTACACACAGATTTAGTCCAGGAGCATATTTTTACTCCCAAAAAATCTCGTATACCTTTGGCAAATATAATTCGAAATCTTTATTTGAAACAGGAAAGGCCATGATATACCAGCGTCGATTGTCGGATCCGAAGATGCTTGCGGTGACGAATAAATTAATAAGTTTAAAGGCAGAAACACCGAAAGGCCTTGCTGTAACCTTGTAAATGGCTCGAAAAATGCTAATTAGCCTTGTGGAAACCACTGATCTGATAAGTGGTGGAAGAAGCCTTGTGTTGTTAGACTTGGTTGTAACTTTGAATCTTTCTGATAGCCTCTGTAATTTTTTTCAAAGTTTAGTACAAGGCCAAGTTTAGCCTTGTATTTTTGTATAGGAAAAATTCCAAAGCAAAACAGCAGAATTTGAGGATTTAGGATGCACGCCCGCAACGTCTTACCTACCCTATTTTGGAGTTTTTCATATTGTAATTCATCATCAAAGAGGTTGCATTGCGCTTGTATTTATTTGCATTGCGATTGCAATCGATTGCATTTGCGATTGCATCATAATGTCGGGACCCAACCATTTCAATAGAGACAATACTGAATAGAAATGAAAGAATTGGAATTAGGCTTGGCTTTCCTCTCTTTGTCTTATAAATCTATTAATTCTTCCCTATTTGAATTCTTTCAATTCATTTCCAAACGGCAGAGACAACAGCAAGCGGCCTAATTTCAGAGCATGAAACACAGAACAGACGAAGGATTGTTTCATCGCAGTTTCCCTTCTTCATGCGTTAGTTATTTAGAGTTTCTGCATTTATGAATACTATCAACAGCAAACTTTACTCAATGTGTCACATGACGTGCAAGGAGGTAAGTTTCTGATCATATCATTCGATGAAACTCCGGTGGCGTTCATTGGCGGCCTAAGTAAGCACTGAGCATCAAGATCTTGCAGTTGAAGGCAAAGCGTGCACAGTAATGTTGACCAGCAAAATATTGACTTTAGTTTTTTATTGTTTGTATATCATTATTATTTTTATCATAGTTGAAATAAAAGGCCCCAACCCATACTACCTATAATTCCTACTTGTCTTCTTCATTCCTGACAGATCTAATACCCAATTAATTCCAGCCACAGTTACCTGTGGTGGACGCCTTTGGCCTATGGGTGTCTCGTCTCTTCGCTGCTCTGGTTCTTGCTTGGTAGAAACAGCCTGCGTGCAGACTCTACTGATTTCTAGCCAAGGAAGTTTCTCCACTCTGGAAAATCAATTTGAGTCTGCATGCAAGTTCAGATAGAGCCAAACGGGAGACAAGATAAGGGCAGGGACATGAGTACATAGCCGTCTGATAGATGAGATGAGGGTAAGTAAACGTGTTTGACGGTACACGTATTTTTTCATAACTGTGTTTATACCCTGTACTGTTTTCGTGACATAGGCCTACATAGTGATAATGTTGTCCTATCAAGATGATGTAAGAATAATCCACCTTTTCAAGGTAAGAGGCGCGAAAGCGGAAATTTTTTGTTATTTGAGATATTGCATCTTTGAGGTCAAAATCTTGTTCTACGTACAAAATTTAGCAAAGTAGCAAATTTTCACATTCATCATATATGTCTTCATTTCAAAATTATGACAATTTTAAGAATTTAAAGTGGTCAAATCAAAGTTTGGACAAATTTTTGTCCAAACTCCAAATTCGACGGTCAAAGCCCTTATGAATTCAAATTCTTTATATCATGATATTTCTAAATAAAGACAGATATGAATGTGAAAATTTGTCTCAAGGCTAAACTTTGTACGCACAATAAGATTTTAGTCTCAAAAATGCAAAATCTCAAACATCAAAATACTTCCGCATTCGCGCCTCTTACCTTGAAAAGGTGGATCCTGTGGTTTCTTCAACTGTCATGCGATATGACTACAGGGAACCAGACAGCGTGATTTTTGATTGGTCAACGCTAACAGACGTCAACATTTGAAATACACGAATTAACAGGACAGCAATTACTCTGTGTACCATGTCACGAAAACAGTACTGGGAATAAACACAGTTCCTACAAGGTAGGCGCCCTTGGATGAATTTTTCCCAGTACTGGAGCTTCACAACATGGTCTCAAAATAACCTAAGCTTGGTTGAAATTGTTAAGAATGATAGATAATTTGTTTCCAAATCTGATCTCTTTATTCATCCCTAGGTGTGACAAACAACAACAACATGAATAAATTCCTTGTAATTTTTGGGCTTATTGAGATTGTGGCCTTGATGTACATATACACAATGGTGATGAATCTGTACCAAGTAGAATTACGCCATCCAAAAATACAACCTCCCAAGGAGGAAGAAATTCCATCTGAGAGCCAACTTCAAAATGTGGACCATCTGCATTCAATTCAAAGCCACACAAATAACAAGCCATTTGTTGGAAATCACAACGAGCAGTTTCCTGGAAATATCAACAAGCCAGTTCATGGAATTACCTCCAAATACGTTCCAATAATTAGCAAGAAAGCACCAGAGGCCAGCCCTTGGGACGGTACTCCAGAATTCATATTGTACGTGCGCTTGACATCAGGCTTTCGTTGGGATAGTGAGTACAAAAATGTTTTAGTGAGGACGATGAAATTATTCTTTCCTGCAGAACGTGCTAAATTATTGGTTGTTTTAGACGGGGAAAAGAAACAAGACCATGTACTAGGGGATAAACTGAAAACAGAATGGCCTTACCCACAAATATGCTATATGGACCCAGGCAAACCTGCAGTGTACCATAATGTCGGAAAATCAAGAATGTATTGGGACATGTTGCATCCTGATAAATGTACCAATGTCCCTTATGTTGGCTTTGTTGATACAGATACTTTTTTCAGTACTTTTGTCACTCCAAGTTTGTTGTTTGAGGATGGAAAGCCTGTGATAGTGGGAGTAATCGGCGAACCAACTTATTTTCGATGTTGGGCAACCACGACCGAGAAATTTTTAGGCCGAAAAGAAGTTATGCAGTGCATGACATATTTCCCAGTCATGATTAAAACAGAACATTTGAAAGAAATGAGAGAGGTTCTTTCTAAAGAACAGAATAAAACATTTGAAGAAATATACCGAGATTCGCCGTTGGATGGGGACCATAAATGCATTTGTCAATTCAGTTTCATGTGTAATTACGTTTGGTATTATCATAGAGAAGAATACTCCTGGCATTTGCAAATGAACCCCAACGGCGATTGGAGTGGCAAAAGACGCATAGAAAGTCAGGTTCCTGTAAAGTATTTACGTACTGTAGTAAAACCTGGAATGAAAATCCCAATACCGCGAACATCAATTCATTTACGATACACTAAAACAAATGGAGTCGGGCTAATAGGCCGCCCACCACCTTCTAAAGATGTGGAGGAGTTCATACGAGCTGGATTGTGTTATTCTGCAGGTTTCGATTTTTGTCCGAAAGAATGCAAAGATTATGACAGAAACCGAGTTCATTTTCATTTATATTCGTTCGAGTATTTTCAATGGTTTTGGGACAGAAGGTGTATGGAGGAACAGCGGAAACATTATGATAATGTCAAGCAAATTGTGGATTATTATGTAAGGAATGAAATGACAGTTTTTAATCTAGAACGAATTGAGAAACTTTGTAATTTAATTGAAAATGGGAAAGGAGTGTCGTAAACAGTCGAGGCAATTTTTGTTGATTAAGTTTCTTACGCATTCACACAAAAGAAAGTACATGACAACACCACGCATCTATTTTACAAGAATCTGTTTGTAATAGTCTAGTTGGATTTGAAAAAGTTGTGAAGCTCAAACGACTGAAATATCTATGTGAGCTTGCCCTGCATAAATAAATGTAAAACTAAGTAAAATGATATTTCAAGGACAGCAATATGAACAGTTCAGGAGAGCAGTCCGCAGCTCCAGCTAACCCAGCATGTGAGTGGAGCCAGGAGGAGAGATCGAACTACCTGGTGAGCCAGAAAAAAGTTCCCACTTTTGAAAATTCATAGCATCAAGAGTACTGGATGCATTGGACTGAATCAATATTTGCTTGACAGCCAAAAGATCGAAGTATTTTTGTGATTTTTCTCACTTTGTTACAAACATTGGAAAAATTGGTAAATTCAAATATAGTAAAACTTTGTGGTTGCAGAATGACTAAAAAAGGCCTAAAATAGATGATCAAATCATAAAGGACTCATCGCTCAGAACAACAGAGAAAATGCAATTTCTCATGGGTGAGAGTCCTAACGATTTGATCAAGTGTTTTAGGCCCTTTTTCAGTCATTTTGAAAACAGGAAATTTTTGTAAAGTTGACTTTACCTATATTTGCAGTGTTCGTAAGAAGACGAGAAAAATCAGAAAAATACTTTGATCTTTTGGCTTTTAACTCGAATTTGAATCATTCAAATCCATGAAGTACTTGTGGTGCTACGAATTTTCGAAAGTTGGAACTTTTTTCTGGCTCACCCGGTATGGCTCTCCTCAAACGGCAAGGCCTGAGAAGACCCGACATCATCATCTCTCCCGATCATGGGAGATTTGCTACAGAAAGCCCCTTTCGAGGAAAACCTGCAAAAACGAATGAAAACAACGAGCGAAATTTCCCTTTCTTTTCCTTCCTACCAATTATGACACTTCCATGCATTCATGTGGTTTGTCTTCTTGGGAGAATGGAATCCTCTTGAATAAGTTAGTCATACTAGGGGGAAGACATTTTCATTCCCCAAGAGGATAGCATGTTCTAAAGCATGTTCAAGTCATTGCTGTAAGGTAAACATGTTAGGGAAACTTGCTCACAATTTTAGCACGTTTTGTAATGATTCTCAAAGGGCATTTTTTTAGAAAATCCCTTGTAAAATCTGAACGGAGTGAACGATTTCAGCCAGGAAAGTTTCAAAAAATAATTGAACATGTTGGCTATTTAACCAGATATTGCAAAATATCGTTGCTTATATGTTCAGGGTCACTGGGCCCTTTTTTGACTCACCCGGTGGGAGTAATCATATTTTGTTCAATACCTCTTGAAAAATCTCCTGGTAAAAGTTTGTCCCCTCTGCTCTACCCTCACCGCAGTGAAAGAAACGAGAAAAGAACTCTCAAGGATGTTTCTAATTTCATCCTTTATCTTGTCACTTTCTTGTCACTTTACAGAAGTGACGTCAGACTAAGACTATGTTTACACTGTAACCAGTTCAGTTTAGTCTGTGTTTGAGACCACTTGGAAAGGAAAATGGTCTGTGTAACCAAGCACTAATCCGTGTTCAGACGATGAATTGAATTGCGAAATAATTAAGGGCATTCTTTCACGCATCTGATTGGCTGCAATGAAGTCAGTGATCAACACAACGGATGTCTTTGTGAACATGTGTGTTTGAAACACACCAGGGCTGATCGTTATCACTTTTCACGGGCGTAAAAACTCAGTAGGATTAGCAGGCATTCAAATCTCCCATTCTTTCATCGTAAAAAGTCAATAGGATTAGCAGACATTGAAATTTTCTATTTTTTGTATTGTAATGTGAGTTCTTCACTTGAGACAGGGTTTTCCTTTTGATAACAAAACAAACAGTGATTATGCAAATTATTAGTTGCATATATTAATTTTTCTTCAGATTCCGAAGAAAATTTGTGAACACGGATTAGTGCTTGGTTACACAGACCACTTTCCTTCTCAAAGGCTAGTTCAGTTTCGATCAGCTGAAAAATTGGTATGGTTCAATCAAGAGCATTTCCACTGCTCCAAGGAACAAAACTGTTAGGCAATATCAGAACGACCAGTGTAAGCGGGAGGCTGATTAGCCTACGTGTAGACCCCTTATCCAACTGGAGAAAGGGTCTACGAATTAATGAGCGAAAGCTTGCTACTACAGTTCCAGATTTCTAGAACTTAATCTATGCAGCCTTTGTTTAGACGGGTTTCATACATTATTTGAATAGAGGATTAAAATAATTAATTGGGCAGCCGTAGCAAGCTTTATCTCTTTATTTCGTAGACCCTTTATTCTTTAGGATAATGGGTCTACTCGTAGGCTA
>REGL01000004.1:137861-148974 GCA_004194395.1 Aurelia aurita complex sp. Pacific | reverse complement strand
TCTTATCTTAAACATATGATTGATAAAACTGAGTGAAACTAGTGTTTCTGTTTTACTTCAGTGCCCCGTATATGAAAACGAGTTTGAGTGTAAGGCGAAATGGAGATCCCTGTTTCGAAGTATCAAGCATCTTTTTGCCATATTGAGAATCCGTTAATGAAGTAATAGCATTTGAAGGATAATGATTTAAAATTTTTGTATCTATCGCAAATTTTCAAAATACATCCTTTGAGACATTAACTGTGCTGCTCACATACAATAGTGATAGCCCTCTAAAAATCTTTTTTCCAAAAAATTAAAGCAGTTGAGATTGAATTGTGCAATGTGAACGATTGATGCTATATCCAACCAAATTTGAACAATATCTAAAGAAGGATTGCGTTGATACTCATTTGTAAGTTTATCTGCACAAAGACATCACATTTTTTGTCCTAAAACCCATGCCTTTAAGTCATTTTCTTCCGTTTCGTGAATTTTTAGATATGCAGGGGACTGCAAACCACCTTAGATTCACTTTTTTTGGCAGAACATCCATTTTAGGTCCATGTACAGCGAATGTCATAATCCCCCATTGAAATGCCCCACTGTGAGGTGCATAGGATAGGCTTCAACTAAGGATCTCAAACCTAGTTTGAAGCAATCTGATTTATGGTACAAGGAAATAAAAAGAAATGGTTGCCTCCAAACAACACAGTTTCTTTGTCAAAATTGCAAGAGAGGCTTCTAGCGTTGCATTTGAGTTTTATTCTGCATTTGAAAAAGGGTTCATACAGTTATTCATTTACAACACAACGCCGTTAACCCATTTTCAAATTTTAGGAAAATGCAATGCTAGAACCCATTTTTGCCTTATTTACTTCATTCTGCACCGTTGAAAAACGAACGCAAATATAAGTATTCTGTAAATGAAACAACTTACATTTGCTCCTAACAAGATAGCTAGCCTTGCGTTCCTTGGTGCTAGAAACTTCTTGACCAGGTTTGTCCAGCCGAGTGAGAAATGGAAGGAAATATCTTCTTGGAAGTCGGTACAAAGAGAATGGACGTCTAATTCGTAACTCACTTCAAAGTCACGCCTAGAAAAACAAAAGGAATTTGAGGCAATTCAATCTAATTTAATAGCAGGGATCTTTTCACGAATAAACAATAAATCGTATTTTCCTTTAAAAGGGCTGAGTCACGCAAAATAAAAAAGACTTCTTTTGAGTTTTTTGGCAGGCCACATCAGACGGATTTTCGACTATTTTTCTCAAAATGAAAGTGTTCTTTTGAACACGGACTCTTGAATTTTACAGAGAAACAAACAAAACATCGATATGTTGTACAATTACAAAGATATCGTTGGATTTTCAAAACTAACTTTATTGTGGATTCACCCCATCCACAAAAATTTGTACAGAACACAATGGATACGTGCCTGAAACAATAAAGAGATTGGACACAGCCCTTTCAGTTGAATAGTAATTTATGGTCTATTCCATGAAAGACGGCTAGGTATAAATCTTTCGCTTGAAATTTATAAATAAAGATCTTTTTGTAAACGCTGAAATTAAAGAGAATAGACATAGTTATATCGACAAGCTTCTATAAATAGGCTGAAGAAACGCCCATAAACCCATTGTTTCCTTCGCCACACAATGAAACGGCAGGCGTCAAAGTTGTTGAATACAATAGATTATATTTTTAACTTGGCCCGGGCCAGCTTTTAACTATGTCGATTCCCTCTAAAATCAACAATCTAGACTGAAGATAGCCATCCCTCAGTACACTTTATGATGAAACATCAGACACACTGCGAAACCCAAATAATCGAGCAGAATGCTCAAGGCTCTAAGCTTACAATCATAAACCAAATATAGCAGACACCTACCTTGGTGTTAATTGAACATTACAGCTATCTGCACCAGGTGGAATTAACGAATGTATTTCATCTGAAAAAAGACATTCAGGGTTAATTCTCATTTGTTCCATGCAAATATGTTTGTAAATCAACTACGTAGATCAATTGAATGCTTACCCTGTGTAGAAATCATAAAATGAAAAATAAAAAAGGGTAATTTTTTCACCGTAAGAGGCAATAAACTAGTAAACGACAGTACGAACATATGTCACTTTTTCTCAAAACATCGAATCCTGAGGCTGCCTGCGAGATCATTCTTTCCTAATTTCATTTCCACACCTAATGTAGATAAGATGATGTAATTCTAAGCTCTTTTCTGGGTCCTGGATCGTCAGGAAGGGCAAGGCGGAAGATTTTATAGTTCTATGCATTCGTAGTTCGAGAAAACAAGTATTTTTTACCTCTCATCTCCGTTTTGTATTCTTCGATCGAATCCAATAACAGAGCTGAACACCTGGCTTTCAAATTCTTGCCAAGACCTTTTTCGATATGTGAATACAGTTCCTGCGATGAGAAAATCATCAGTCATATTGGAGAAATTCAATCTACAAACCAAAATGTCTGGAAATATTCTCAGAGATTTGTAGGTAGAGACACCACAAAACGACGAAAAACAACGGCAAATAAGTATCAATTTAGAGATTATATGTATTGGCATGGGCAATAATGCACCGTTGATGTGGCCTATATCATGATCAAAATTGTATTTTTACTCACTGTGTTGTTCTCTTCCACAAGATTGCAAGTAAAGCGCTTGATGATGTTGCTACTCCTTCGTTCTTCTCTCGTCACAACAAGGAATCAAATGCCGCCAATATTCAAATACAGTTGAAACGGTTGGAGCTCTTACGCAGCGATACGTCTCATTTCAAACTTCCCTAAAAGGGAAGTTTAAAATGAGACATATCGCTGCGTAGGAGCTCCAAACGTTTCAACTGTATTTGAATATTGGCGGCATTTGATTCCTTGAAGAACGAAGAGCAGAACGAAGGAATAGCAACATTATCAAGCCTTTCTCGCAATCCCGTGGAAGAGAAACAACACAGTGAGTAAACATACAATTTTGATCATAATATAGGCCACATCAACGGTGCATTATTGCCCATGGTATTGGCAATATCTTTACCCATGGAAATATTTGCCTGCTGAAAATCTAGGCATATTGGCAGAATATCGAACATCTATACTCACTGCTTTATATGTTTTTAGAAATCCATGATGAGGATGAAAGGGGTAATCGAAGTCACCGACTAAATAACCTAATCGTTTGATTTCATCTGACATCGCCTTTGCAACCTAATAAAGAAAATGTATGAATTAGTAGCTTGAAGGTTGCTTTTTTACAGAGGAAAATAATATGAGATTTGACTATGATCGAAGTAATTTACGAGTAACTGCAAGATTGCCCAGGTGAGCCAAAGTTTCTACAAACCATGAATGCTTTTCTAGAGAAACATAAAATTAACCTGATCAGATTTAAGAGGAATTATGTTTACAATTTCATAAGGAATTTTCGACACACAAAAGGCTGGAAGGGGCAAAACATCACTGCAGCAATCAACTGCGTTTTCAATAATTTCTAACCTTATAACCTTGAAACTGTCCCACCTTAAGCTGCTAAGATAGATTGATATACAGTATATTAATTGATAGTTCAAGGGAGTACCAAAGTATCTTGAATGAATATCAAAGTATCTTCACCTGTTGTTCAACTTCTTCTGAAAATTTCTGTATCTTATTTTTTATTTCTTTCATTAACGTCTCAAACTGCGTTGTCATGTAATCAAGCCTCTCTTCTAAGTCCAGTTTTTGAGCCTCGCATCTCCTCCTGTTCGTAACAGAAGATATTAATTATTGCAAATATTACGCTGCAAATGTATTTTAATTAATAATCACTGACCCTTAAGCACTGATTATTGAATGAAAAAAAGATGCCCAAAAACATGAAAGATTACGAATAACATCACCACATGCAAATTAAAGCAGCAAGGAGATTAATCTAAGGCCCCGTTCACACTGCTCCGTTTGTACAAAAACGGAGAGAAAAACCTCCGTTTTTGGACAGTGTTCACTCTGATCAACGCACAAATGGCACAAAAATGGAGGTTTTCGAAAACGCTATCAAAAGTGGATATCCACAAAAACGGAGGCTTTTGAAAACGCACTTGATCAGTGGGAACGCACAAAAACGGAAGTGTTTGAAAACGCTCCAATATTCAACAATTAGTTTCACAAAACTGGAACAATGTAAACGCACAAAAACGGATATCTTTGGCTTCATATTTGCATTTATGTGGATCAACGTGAACGAACAAAAACAGACGTTTTCCCTTTCGTTTTTGTATAAAACGGAGCAATGTGAACGGGCAGCTTAGATGCATCAAAAACGAATCATAACAAAAACAGAGCAGTGTGAACGGGCAGCTTCGATGCATCAAAACGAATCATAACAAAAAAACAGAGCAGTGTGAACGGGGCCTAAGTGTCAAATAAACCCTTTAGCTATCATACAGAGAGTTTTGATCGAACAATTTTTTATACATCTTGTGGAAATCTGAGAAGTCTGCATTTCAAAATCATACCTTTGAGAATACGCTCTTCCTACAACTTGCTCCATCGTTGATCGTAATTTTGTCGTTATTCCCTTCCCTCTCGAAGCATGGCTTTCAAATTTCGTAGTGATTGCTGATTTCGATATGCATTCCTGGAAATGAGAACGAAATAAAAGAATAAAATAATAAACATCAATAGTCAAAAGAAGTTACAGGGGCTGTACAACCCGTCCTCTCTGCGTGGCACTGCGAGGAAAATCATCGATTGTGTTTAGGCTAAACACAACACGGCCAATGACAATTTCACACAGAGAATAGTAATCCAAAGTATCTGCGACAATCTCTGTAATCGAAGCTTTGGTGGAGGATTTCTTTAATTAATTCAACGCCGAATATTTGAAAGTTTGAATGGACACCAAAAGTTCCAATGGGCTTCAAAACAAACAAATAAAATGCCCGAGGCAGATGTTTAGATGCATCCTTCTCCTTTCGATCTATGCTCATGTTTGCTCTTAAAACAATTTCTGGAATGCACAACGAACGAGCTAGCTACCTGGGTTTCAGAGAAACTTTTGCAGCTTTGCTTGTTTTGAATTACTGGTTGAGAGAATTTCCTTTGTCTGCGATCGCTAATCAGTTTGAATTGCGGTGTCAATCAAAACCAATTCGTCCTATTGTCTTACCAAATCTGTCCTTGTTACACAGACTATAATGCAAAGAAACCATACCTGAAATTTGATTTCAAAATTTTCAAATTCAATCAGTCTTGCTCTGTGTTCACCACCGTTGCCTGATGCGAAAGAAATATTCCAGAGTTAATAAGGGGATTGTCCACATTGATTGGTTGTTTTTCAGCTGAATTCTACCAAATTTCATCTACAATATAAGCATCTGGCTGTTGCAGTTTTGGAAATCAGTTATTTACGAAACGAATTCAGTTGTTCAGCGAGGAGCAGACGAATATGGGATAAAAAGATCCGATCTTTATAATAAAAATATTCTGCATTTCATATTTTTGGCATAAAAGTCAGCAAAATAATAGATACTGCTAAAAACTTCCATGTGTCAATTAAATTCGACATCAAAACGATGTTTAAATCACCTGCCATTTTGGATAGATAAAACGGCAGGAGCTCACCAGCTCTATCGTATCAAACGGCATACAAATGACTTGATTTATACATCGTATTTCTGCCACGTTTAATTAATCAATTCTAGACCATGGTCCGCGGTTAGTTTCTACGTGTGATCAGCCACTGCGCTTGTATATTTTGAACAATGCCCATTTTAACCATTTCAATTTCAATCCGACACGGCAAGAAAACAATGTTTAAATCAGATTTTTAGACACGGCAGATTCTGCCGTTTTTATTACAGTTCGATTGGACATGACAAAAAAAACGATGTTTAAACTAGGCCTAAGCCGTTTTATCGGCAGTTTTTCAACAACTTGCTCCTAATTTCATTGTGCACGAACAATAACGGATAAACAGATAAATGAATCCTCAATATACATAACGGAACCATTGCCTGTATATTTCTTCTGACTCTGATCCCAGCGAATCATTTGCTGTGACCGAAAGAGAAAAGATGTATATCAGAGACATTTTTCATTTTATTTTTTTATTTTTTCAGACAGCCCATTAGCTGATAAATTTGCCAGTCGGAAACTGTTTACGAGGATTGGGAAATAAAACATAAATAAACAAACCGTTCAGATCAGTTTCAATACTTTCACTTCTTTGCAAATGAGATGCTGTCTGTTGCCCATGTATTCGATTCTGCTTCATTCTGTGTCGCAAAGTCTGTAATTGAAGAAAACATTTGTCTTAAACTCAGACCAATAGATATTCTCATGTGTACACTTGGTAAATTAACTTGAGATGTGGAAGATTTAACAATGATTCAACTTATTATCTGGTGTCCTTGAAAAGCAACTTATTACCATTTTGAACAAATCAACAACATTCAGTTATCTAGAATATTGAATTCTATTTGTGTTTAAAGGGGCTCCGTCGTCAAAATGTAAACAAAACGATGATTTTTGCAGTTTTTTGAAAGGTGATATCACACAGGATTTTCGCATTTCTTTTCAAAATGAAAGTTGATGTTTGGGCATTAATCATTGTATTTCACTAAGGAACAAACCAAACATTCATATCTTCTACGATTGATCGGATATAAGTGGATTTTTAACGGTCGCTTTTTGGTGGCTTGGGTGAAGCCACCAAACAAACTGCAGAGAACAATGGATGAACAATGTATAATCCCCGACACGTGCGAGTTTACGGATTTGTTTACTGTTTGACGACGGAGCCCCTTTAAAATTTCCTCACAATGATAAAATACTTATCAGTGAAAAAAGCGTATAAGATACGATTTTAAAAACCTGGTTTTGAACCTAATCATGAGAGACTGACATAATTCTTGCCTTGAGCAACAATGTTACGAGTTTTCATTCAAATTCAAACTGGAGTCGACATTCCAATCTCAAATGATAAAGTGCATCCATTTCTGACATTTCGACCAAATTAGAACGACCATTCGATTTCCAAGCTCATTTTGATGATTTTTCAATTTTTAATTCTTTTTGGGGGCATCTGTTACTTTAGAAGATTTAGGAAAGATCCAAAATTCTGATACATCACAACAAGGATCACACTACAGGCAAAATTTTAATGCACAATTTATGATCGAAACTTTCTTGATGTATTCCTTTTTGGGGGAATAGATTGAAGAGAAATAATTTACCTCTAGTGCTGATACAAAGAAAACTCGATCAGTTGCTTCTCTTTTGCTAACACATCTCAATTCTTCAACTAGAAAATTCGTAGTTCTCTCTAGATGTTGCTGCTTCACCTGTTAAAAAGATTTTATATATCATGACAACCACGAGCAAGAAGAAGTTTAAAACAAAAAATTTTGTACTATTTCTACTTGAAATGGTACTTCGTTAGCTGGCTTGGTTTCAGAGAGTGAATATTAGTTCAGTCTCTTACTTTCTTTTTCCAAAGATATCTTATGATTTTGCCACTGGGTGTCAACTACTCTCATTTGAAATATCATCAAAATTTGATTACATAGCCAATCTTCAAATTTCTTTTTTTGTCTCATAAATCAAGGACCAAATTATTTTTCGTTACATAGCTGATTTTTCAATTGGTTAAAAAATTAGCAAATTTAGCTCTCTCTAGGGCTGCCTGGTTTTGAATCATACTGCAAAAAGCATTGATGATTGCCAGATCAATTGTTTGTGCCTTTTGAGCTTTTAGTTTGGTCATCAACGACAGACAGAAATGTGCACTATCATTTGAGACTTCAAGGATAATAAACAATCTAAAAATTTCTGACTCTTTGGCAAAATTGATTATTTTGATCAGAAAGTATATCTTCAAGGTGTAATTCTTTACCTTGCAGTAATAAAAGGAAAGATTTTGGCATCTGTGAATATTTTTGGGTCATTGACAAAATGAATCAAAGAGACAATTTTATCACAGGTTTTATAACTGATTTTTTGTGATTCATGGAACAAGATTACTTTTGTTGGGACACCCGGTATTTTGGACAGAAAAGCATTTAATTCAGCAATGGTTTGTAAAGATGAAACACAAAGCTAATAAATCACCTTTGCCATCATAGCTGGATCTCCATCAGAAGATGCATCCCATCTGTTATTAAGAATAAATACATTTGGTTTTGATAAGCGTGTGTTGACTTTGTGGAAGAAACTTTTCTCCTGCAAAATAAAATATTCAGTCTTATGAAAACATCTGCAATTGAGACTGCATTCACACGATACCAGTACATTTTGAAAACAGTGAACAACTTTGAGAACAATCATCTGCTACAACTGCCAGTTGTCTGGTGCAACTATTCTCCTACAAATCTCATATAAAGTCATCATCAACAAGGAATAACTTAATCTATGAATTCCAAGACAAAACATACCGTTTGATTTAGAGTTGATTCTGAATTGACAACCAAAACAAACACATCCGCATCTAAACAATGTTTATCAATCCAGCTATCCAGATCTGGTGTTACATCAATCCCTGGGCTACAAAAAATTATCAAAAATCACTCACTCATCTGAAAACAAGAAGGTGTTGGAAACAATATAAACAGGGAATTCTTTTTGATGTTAAGGAACATTTATTGAGCTACAAACAGATACTTCAAATAGAAAATATTATTGATCAGTGCAACACTTAAACCTGCCCTGAATAAAGGAACCATTTCCACTTGAAGCAACAAAATGACTCTGGGCACAGTTTATCCAGTAAAAAATACAGGATTTTGGAACACGGGGCAGCAATTAAAGTTTAGATTGACCTGATGCAAGGTAAGCTGCAGTTGAGAAATTTCCCAGTGAAAACATACGGTATATTTGCAAAAACTTTACTTACCTGTCAACAAATACCACATCATCTCTCAGTAATGCACACCTGTAAAATTGATAAAGTTCAGTTCAGTTTCATACTTAAAAGTCTTCTTTTATTATCAATTCACAAAGAAATTGAACTTCATAGGATACCACATAACACACTTCAAAGAAACTGCTACAAACAGTAAATTTTACCTATGTACAATTTGTTTTATTTTTTTCCGATTTATCTGTCTTTTCTTTTGGACGATATCATCAAAGATCTTCAACTGGATTAAAATAAGATATCACAAAGAATATTTCTAATGGAAGTATATATTTCATATGTTCAACATCAAAACTCACTGGTCTTTTGGCCAAAACACTTGTATCAGACTACTGCTGTCAATTTTGTCATCTCCTAGTGCATGGGCAAGTTGCTGAAGTGACTGCAAAAATTAGAGGAATGAACAGTTAACAATAAATCAATGATGACAGTAAAGCCAATTCTGCCATCCCTTCCTCAAGGAAGCATTATTTCAACGATTAACTTGTAAGCCTTTCAGCATGGTCATATTGTTGTGCAAATTTGAATGATTTTCCATTTACTTACCTTCTAAGAGCTACAATATATATATCTTGCCTTTGTTTTCATTTCACTATATATAGTCATTTTATCACATATATATACACTAATTTTACTCATTTTTAGTGAGCTTTGCACCACTTGATTTGATCTTAAAAGGGCATACAGTTGGAAACAGTTTGTAAAATGGTATGAACATACATTGATTCTTTAAAATACAGATAAAAATGTAGTTTACTTCAGAAGTTTCTTTCATTTCTTCAAAAGTTTCTTTAAAACTGTTTCTTTAAAAATTTTCAGTAACTCACCTCAACGCTTCTCTTTTCTTTGGAGTCTGGCGTATTCATGTATCCTTCATTTCCAGTGCATCCCATCACACTTACAAAACAATTAGTTGTATGGCCAATCCCTGAAGGCAAAATCTTGTCCGTCAACATTGCATTTACAACAGTACTTTTGCCATTGCTCGTTCTACCAAAAAATGCCACTTTCATGTGATCTCTTGATAATACTGCTGTGATGCCAGATACTTGATCCAAATAGCTTGATACCTGGAATTATACAAAAGATGCCAAATTTAGTGATTTGTCAATCTTAGACGTAACTGATGGAATTCAAAGTGTCCTTGGCTGTCATCCCTAGTTTTAGAGTTATATAAACCATAATTAAGGGCTGCTCCACTATTTTCTGCTGATTCCACAAGCCTAAGAAATCAATGAATGCATACAATGGTAGCAATACTACAAATAATTTAGTAAAACTTGCCCCTAGATTTTTCAAGAAATTTCCCAATGCATTTAGATTTGAGCTATTTTGGATTTTAGGAGACTCTTTTTATCTACTGCCACTTTTAGATGGTGAATTCATCTGTAAAGCATGGCAGTTTTCAATGGTCAACCTTCTTGTTTTATTGTTAATTTGAACAAAAATTTATTGTTCTCCTTGGCTTGACGGAGAGTGCCAATTCTCCATCACTGCATATTTGTTATTCACAGCTGGAACATATTATCCATGCAATCGTCAAGAAAACAACAGGACTTTTTGTTCTGCCAATTGCTTTCATGGCATAGTTCAGCACACTTCTCCATAAAAGATGCATTCTGCACTCAGTCTTCATCTTCGGACTGGACTAGCATGGAAAGAAGGGCAGTTTTTCACAGAGATTTTGGGTGCGCTAGAAGACTTCCTCATTATTCATTTATTGTATTTTAATAACCTAATGTTTTATTAGGTGTGCAAGTGCCATACTTTCCATACTGGAGTGGAGAGTGGAAACTGGTTTAGCAGAATATTATTAGTTCTAAAGTTCCCAGTAGAATGCAGTAAAATTTCTAATCTTTGCATGAATCTAATGCTTTGAGCTGTAGAGCTTCCCTTGTGCAATCTAACAAAAACTTTTATTTGGGTGTTGGTTTCCTGTTGTCCTTCTTGCTGCATGCAGCCTTGCAACTGCAGGCAACTGCTGTTCATGACTCAGTGTATGCATGTGTATGCAATAAATAGATAGGCCTAGCTTTTTTGCAGACATATCACCTGCTCTAAATCCTTCCTGGTTTCATGATCCAATTCATCTGATACTTCGCAATCCATTAAAAAATCCCTGACTTCTTTCAGATACTTTGTAAGTTCATCAAATGTCTGGTTTATTAATTTCTTCGCTCGTACAAATCTTTGTAGTGGTGAGATAGCCATTGGATCTTGTAGGCCTATTA
>REGL01000004.1:114306-127243 GCA_004194395.1 Aurelia aurita complex sp. Pacific | reverse complement strand
AAAAAGCTTTTTTTTTTTTTTTTTTCTTCGAACAAAAGACCTTTTTTCTAGCCAACATTGGGGGGGGGGGGGCGATCGCACCCCCTTGCCACCCAAGTGTCCGCCACTGGTGATATGGCCTATAAAAAACCGTAAAATTGTTGAAATAAGAAGATTCTGTGACGACATGATGAAATTCAAATGATTTTAGTGCCAAGCAGTGGCGCACACTTTGCCAAATATTGGGGGAAGCTATTGTTTCAGTTAAAAAGCCTTGTTTATTTCTATTGTTTTCAAACAAAATATCTTTGCTCTAGCCAGCATTGGAGGGGGCAATCGCACCCCCTGGCCCCCAAGTGTCCACCACTGGTGCTGGCGCATAGGTTCCAAATCTTTAAAAAGGCTGGTGTAAATTTGAGTGACCTATTTCTCTGAACTGAATGACTTCAAAGAAACTTTAGCTATTTCTCTATAATTCTACCGTTGGATTTTTCTGAAATCTTTAATATTTTCAGAATTAGAGTGTTTTTCTTCTTTTTCAAGAATTCAAGAAAAATCTTCAAAAAACTTAAAACCATCGTAATTTCTAAACCGTGTGACGCAACATGAAGTAATTTCGAAGAGAACTATGGTTTATGAATGCCTACAATATGATATCAAGCAAAAGTCTGTCACTCATCTGGTTTATAATTTAGAAATTTGATGACGTCACATCCTAAAATGAGCTGAAATGGAAAATATGCTGTAATTTTGAAAAATATTCAAACTTTCTCGAAAGTCCAACGGTACAATTATAGATAAGTATCTAAAGTTTCTCCTAAGCCATTCAATCAGAAGAAATAGGTCATTGAATTTTACACCAACCTTTTTACGCCGAGTTAAAGATTTGGAACTTATGATTGGTGCTGGTGCCAAGACCTACCTTGATTGTAAAGCCATTCCTGGGTGACCATTGTCTTGTCGTACATTCATCAGAGTAGCTCTTCGTAGTTGCTCCTCCACAATCAATGCTTGCTCCAATAACTGAAATAAAAAACCTGGAAACTATCAATCGCATTTCAATTAATCCATTCTCAGCTTAGACCTCTAACTTTCAAAACTAAACTCACTGTGAGTTTTGTGAACAATTTGAGAAGGTGTTGTTTTCATGTTTTTTTTACAATGCGGACCTAATACACCGCTTCAAATAAGCTGCCTCGTTTTGGAAATTTGCACAAATTTCTTGATATTGTTCATATCAAAATTTGGAGGCAAGATGCGGATTTAGCACCAAAACTTAAGTCTAGTTACGTGGTTTTACACTATTGGCGATTGCGATGTTGATTTCATGGCAATGTAAAGTTTAAAGATATATAAGGGATTGGACCGCGAAAAATCGTTAAGGATGAAACTTTACACCCAGAGTCATTTTCACGGTCAAATCCCTTATAGGTTTTCAAATTTTATATCGCCATAAAATTAACATTACGATCGCTAGCAACATGAAAACTCGTAGGTTGACTAAATTTAGGGTGCTTAATCCGAAGTTGGCCTCTAAAAAACTACGGCTCACTTATCATAAAACAACTCACAAGTAGCAATGTCAAGATTGCAAATCTAAAAAATTGGATCAACACAATTTACTATTTACGTTTAAAGTTCATAACTACACAACAAACTGATAGTCTGTTGTTCTAAAAAATCTCAGAAATAACTTGAACATACCTTGAAACGTCTTGCGATGAACTTGTTTTTGTAATCAATGGACACTGCGAAAGAAAGAAAACGAACATGTTTAATGTTTATCGACTAAATATTCTAAAGTTATATAGAATCATTTCCTGCTCTGTTCTCCCTGCTCTGTTCACTCATGGCTGTGGTTTGGTGGGTGGTGCGTCCTTTCTTATTAAAAATGCCACAGTATCTTGTATCAACTTGTTGTTTTTCTAAATTTCAGATTGATAAAAAAGAATCTTTTTGTGATGTCTATAATTATCACATACTTCTTTGAAATGGTCTGTTGATTGTGTCGAATCGAACATCATTTTGAATATCTTGCCATCTTCCATAACCATGGCTGTTTATCAAGTCAAGGAATTTACACAACAAGCAAAATTGCTTTAACCCTATAGTGGTCGGGCTATCTGACACGTCCTATTTTGGTTGGGAGGGAGGGGGGGAGCAAAAACGCCCCCTATCTAACTCTTGACTCGTAATAGGCAGAGCAACCAGATTTGGTGTGCTAATAGCTCCAGGCATGTACTTTCTAAAAATATAACAATCAACTCAAGATTAGCCATCAATAATGCTTACATCACCATTTTTCTTTGTATGGTCAAGAAGTGGCGAAATTGGTGAAATTTGGCCCTCCCCCCGACCAAAATAGGGTTAAATGAATTCAACTTGGATGGCTTGGATGGCTTAACTTGGATGGCTACCATTTGCAGAAAGACGGGACTTCAACCTATTAAAATTAACCTTCAAGGCAATTCACAACACTAATTGGCCTGCAATTAATAAACTGGAGTTGCAAACTTGTAACAGAGTCTTGCGAAGTAGTAATGAAACTCGTATAAAGCCATCACTTATACCAGATACTTTTGAAGATGCCGCTGCAAAATGCTTCAATGCCTTACCTGTACATATAAAATGCCAGTCTAACTTTACAACGTTCTGTTGCATCTAAAGAAACATCTATTTGAAAGAGCAAACAACAAACTGCTAAAGTNCTCGATAATACCATTATTATTATTATCATTATTATTATTATTATTATTATTATTATTAACTTTGCTTTAAAAGAATTACTGGTTCAGAATGCGATATGTGCAAACTTTGACAAGTACAATATGAGAGTATGGTATGCTGCAACTGCCTCAAGTTCACAAAGAAGCCGGGTTCTGGGTGTGCTTTAAAGTCTACGATGCGATAATCTAAAATTCTGGATTTTCATCACAATTTGCTTGAATTGGCTTTCGTTCTTCGCCACGTCCATACAGTAGCTATGAAAGTTGCCAAAAGGACATAAAAGCTGTTTATAAACTATCCAGGGTCATAGACCGTGGGGAGGAGCGAGGCCATCATCTTCATTTTAGGGACAAATAACACATGCAGCTATAAAACAAGGATTATCTACAAATTTATGCGAGAAAGGATACACAACAGCGCCAACGAGCAACCAATAATCATGATATCTCCACCAAATATTATCAAATTTTCTCTTTTCCTCCGCCTCCCATAACACATGCAGTTCAGTAAAGCCACCATCGGCGATGTTAAACATAAACTTTGGCAACTCCCTAGATGAGGAGGCCCCCATGATGGTCGACGGTCTTGATGTACTCTCGGCTGTGGAGACTACAGGATCAGGTTTTGGAGGATCAGGTTTTGGAGGATCAGGTTTTGGAGGATCAGGTTTTGGAGTCGCAGATACCTCTGGCTCATCTTTTTTAGTGCTAGCTTCACCTTCTGCTTTTTCAGTTTTTTCTTCCGTTTTGCTTTCAGCTTCCGGCTCCTTATCTTTTTCGACTTTCTCCTCCTTCTTTGGTTCCTCTTCCACTTCCACTTCCACTTTCTCATTTTCTTTCTCGTCTTCCGGCTTTTCTTTCTTGGAATTCGTTTCATCATCCTTTTTCTCGGAATCCTCCTCATCTTTCATTTCGACATCTTCAGTTCCATTTTCTTTTACTTCCGTCATTTCTACATCTTCTGCGCTGTCAGGTTTTGCTTCCGTGCTTTCTTTTTCTTTTTCTTCGGAAGAGCTTTCTTTTTCTTTCTGCTCACCTAAACCGACCAAAAAGAGAAATTACATGAAAGGATTTCCTCTTCCTGCAATAAATTTTGTCATATTTCGTTGGTAGACATAGATCGTTGCAGGGTACTAGGCAATCTACGTATGAGCAAATATGAGCTGTCAAGGTGGGAGGTGGCAGAAACGGGCCGAAATAAGGTCACTGACCTCAGATCCATGATTATCAACTCCCTTCTTTCATTTATTTAGTCACAAGGTCAAATAAAAGCCAAGAGGAATCAAAAGACATTGTCTACCTTTTGTTTCATCACTTTTCTCTTCTGTTGTAGATTCTGTTGTGGCTGTTTCCTTCTCATCCTGCTGAAAAAATCCAAACAAGACCGTTACTAAATGGTAAAAATGGGCTGACTCTCAAAGTCAAATTTTCGTAAACAAAACTGTGCATTGTAAACCCTTACAACTCTTGATCCAATATATGTTTCATTTCATTCATTAATTCATTCATTAATTAATTCATTAATTCATTCATTCTAAATTATTTCATTTTAAATTCTTTAACCACAGTTACCCCGTAAGTCAAGAAAGACTGCTTTTCAGGGGGCCGTGCATAAAATCTTACAAATTAAGTTAAATATAAGGTAAAACCCTGTTCTAATTACGATAATAAATAAATGATAAAAAAGTTGCAAAAAAAATGTTTCAAAGCGTCTTTAAATGCTTTGAAAGAGGATGCCTGCTTGACTTTCGAATCCAAGAGGCTCTAAACTAAAGCACCACGATATGAGAATGCTCACCTTAGGTTCTTCATCTAGCGACCCTTCCTTCGGTTTCTCACTCGTTGTAGATGTAGAAGTTGATGTCGAGGAGGCAGCGGGAGTTGCAGATGGTGTAGGGACGGGGGTTGCCACTGGAGTAGCACTAGGTGTCATGGTTATCGGAGAAACTGTTCCTGTCTCATTGATGATTGCATGGACGAATGTGTTCACAGCAGAAAATTCATCAACCTGCAATTTGGGAAATGCTAATCAGTTTGCGAGTGACCAAAAATAACTCAACTGCTTTGGATTTACGACTCCCAGCGTTCTGTTGTGATAGTTAAGTAGAGAATAAATTGTGTCCCAACGTTTTTTGCATCGTGACAATTGAATCCATTGCTGATTGCTTTGCCGTGAAAAGGCAAGATTGAATAAACTGACAAATTGCACATTGTATGCAAGAGAACATCATGGAAACAAAACATGACAACATCATATCGCAAGGAAAGGATTTATCGTCAATTTATCACAAGATAATTTTGCATTTGGAGATATTGTGCAGCGTTATAGAATGGTTTAAAAAGTTTTCCAAAAGAGAGACAAATTCACGTTCTTTCTGACAAAGGTTTTAATGCCCAGTTGATTGACCATCAAATTTGCTATGTTAAAGGTAGATATCATAATAGATAGAGAAATCAAAATACGTTTCATACTGCTTGGAAACATTAGAACTGAAGACCAACCTATGCCAAGTACCATCAAAAATAAGAGATCCTGATAAAACCACAATTCCGGTTTTGGCACTCATATTTAGGCTTCTGCAGCATAAGTTTTCAGAGTGGTTCTAGGCAAATAAACTTAAACAGACCTTCGTGAAATTGATGCAGCCCTCTAATATCAGAATAAAAATGTTAAATTGCTTAAAAACGGTCTGGATTACCTTTCGGCGGATAAGGCTCATAATTCCAATCCTAGAAAGCACTTGCATTCTGTTTACACCTTCCCTTGGCACTCCGTCACTGTATGTGTCAGTTTTGTCAGCACCAGGTTCACAAAGATGACGTAAAAACATTGCTGTGTACGCCCTGTAAATAAAGAAGGCAATTTAAAACTAGTGTGCAATGGTAAATAGGCTCTTCTATAAATAGAACAATGAAATCGCTCAAACACAGCATTGTTTCTTAGCAAGAAAACAATCTTATTCTTAGGCTATCATTTGTTGAATTTGTGTGCAACTTCGCTTTGAATGGGATATTTTTAGATGTTCTGCTCTTTGCAAATGCAAGCTTTTAACCTTGCACAAACCCTGTAAGGAACGGCATAGTCACAGACTTTGCACAATGAGGGACATAACTTCAATTCACTAAAAACATACTCCCAAGACCAAGGATTCATCATCATCATCATCATCATCCTTAAGTTATTTACAAAGTAGGCTGAAACAAAACCATAGCTAAAATCACAGCTCATTAAGGCCTAAGGATTTGTTACGGGCTTCTCAATGGTTTGTTCTATAAGGGGCTCCGCCTCCAATTTATTCATAACGATGATTTTACAGATTTATGATAGGCAGTATGATCTCTTCTTCAAAATGAAAGTATTATTTCGAAGATAAATTTTTGTACTTTACAGAGGAACAAACCAAACTTCATATTTCTTACCATTGCTCGGATGCGACTGGATTTTTGACGATCCTTGGGTGAAGCCATAAAAAATGCCTCAAAAAATGGTGTCCACAGATTTGTTTACAATTTGGCGACGGAGCCCCTTCAATGTCTCTCAATGATCGTTAAATGGTTGTTTCACACAACGAGAAATACTCATAGTTAGGAGCGTCCGGCAGCCCTTCAATTTAGCGATAACTACAGCCATATAATTAGTCTACTCACTGGAAGGCCCTCTCTGATTTTCCTCGCAGGTTATGGATACACCTGAAAATGTAAAAGAAGTCTTCAATCAGAAAAATGTTTGTACCACACAATGAAATCGCTAGAATTGCTTAATCGATGATTACCAATGATCAGATGGTGGTGCATGATGGTTTATCATCAAGATAATTCAGTACAGGTCTGTGGATATCAATTCATCATTTCGATTGGTAATCAACAAATCAGTAATTCGGAGTTCCTGGAGAAAAAAACGACTGACAGACAGTGACTAAAAAAGTGGAAAGAGTACGGACAAAAGACTCCATAATTATCAAATACCATTTTGCCTTGGCAACTTTGAAATCCTTTGGTGGAAGACCATAACGCATCACTGCTGTGAGGTAGGACCTTCGCTGCCTTGGGTTGAATCCATAGACCTAAACAAGAAAGAAGCCACACTAAGATTGATGTACCGTGGTCAATAAATTAAAGCTAAACAGGACATTACTTCAATGCTTTGAACCCAAGCTCCAGTTACAAGATCGCTTAGCCTGATTCTAAATAAATGGTAAATTGTTTATTTTTTACCACCTTTCTTCTGTAAGATATGAATCAGTTTTAGACTTTCTACTGAAAAGCTTTATGTGACTACAGGACATTACACATTAATTCAATCTATTATGGAGATAACTAAAGCTTGTTCAAACAGCAGTCTCTAGTCACCTTCGACAAGCCACAGGGTGCCGAAGCTTTAAAGGGTTTAAGATGATCTGCAAATATCAAGTACCCACTACCTAGAAACCCACTTCATGCAAAAGCTGTAAGTTTTCATTACAAGGAATCGGTCTTACCTCGATGTGTCCACCAACTCTTGAAAGCAATGGTGGTAAATCATTCTTCAGTTTGCCCTTGCGTCCTTTTCCTAAAATTATGACATAAATAACATAAATATATTTTTTTATATTATCCAATGAAAAGTCACGATAACATAATTACTAGTTACACTACCTACAATATTACTCTACTGTACCACTAAAACGATACCAGAGGGAGCAAAAGACTGTGTCTACCCTGCAGCCATAACATAAAGTTAAAAAATACTAATAAATACGGAGCAAAAAAACAATACCAGACAATACACGTAACTACTCTACAATAAAACTACGTCCCCCTTGCAGGTAGCAGCAGCTAATCATTAGTAGCAGCATTTTATTCAAAGCGTTGTGTAGCATTTATGTATTTTAAAGTTGCCTTAAGAATCTCTGTATTAGAATCAACAGAAAACCTTTCATTACCACACAGCATCATTTCAAGTAATAGCGCGTTTGAATGATTTGACAAACCGTACGGTTGCAACGTTGCGTTTACACTATCGAGAAGATCTCTCTTGTATGCATCGTAAGCATGGCAGTGCAGCAAAAAGGGCTCCGTGTCCTCAACTCCATCATTTGTGGGGCACAGTGGATTCAGTGTGTCTCTAAAATTGTGTCTAAATTTGTGCAGATTTAGCTTACTGAGACCAACTCGTAACTGCGTGAGTATTGCAAGACCTTTTGGGTCGTGAATGCTGTAGACTGGCTTAGGAGGAGGACGTATAAGAGANTACTCTACAATAAAACTACGTCCCCCTTGCAGGTAGCAGCAGCTAATCATTAGTAGCAGCATTTTATTCAAAGCGTTGTGTAGCATTTATGTATTTTAAAGTTGCCTTAAGAATCTCTGTATTAGAACATACATAAATATCAAAAATGTAAACTTTCAAAAGTCAGTAAAAGGAATCTACAGCAGTGGGGGGAGGGGAGGGGGCATCAACTAGTTTTTGCAAGATGTCTCTTTCTGTTGGGTGTTTTTTACTAGATTCACGCACCTGCTAAAGATACCATTTTACAGGGTTGTCTGAAGAAAGTCAATGTTTGAAGAAAGGTCAGCCAAAACTACAATACAGACCAAACCAATGAGCAGGGTCAATGGACAGGATAAGTACGAGCAATGAAAGGAATAATAAAATGAGGAGAGGGGTAAAATAGTTTACCTTCTCTGATGCCAATGTTTTCATCATCATCATCATCTTCGTCGTCATCATGATAATCATCACCTTCGAAGTCAGAACCATCATCCACTGTTATCAATAGACAAATCCATAAATAAACTTACTTGCTTACTTGGTGTATGTGCATGGAAAAATCCTGCTTCGCTGTTCTATTCTCATCCCTATGCAAAGACGTTTGGCAGACCTTTTCAAGATTTGCTTGCCACATTGTCAATTCGGCCATGCTTCACATACATGTTTGCACAAATTTTCCTTACGATAAATTCAAACTTCTGTCATTGAATTGTCAAGAATGTTTGATCGGGTAGCTTGACACCAAACTTTGCTTCACACGTAAGGCTGACATTTTCCAAAAGATCTTTCCATTTTGCCGTGAATTCAAATAAAAATCTTTAGAAATTTGAATTAAATGCTTACCAACACAAAACTGGATATCGTTAGAAAGTCCCTCTTTCGGTATTTTAATTTAATGATAACAACTGTTCACTAAAAAGCATAATTTTACGATGCAGCCTCCATGCAGGAGAAATACAAATATGCCATGTCTTTAAGAATATGTAAATTGCTTGCGACATCGTTTTGAGAACCACAAAAAGCAAAAGCAGAAGACATCATTTGAAAGAAAATGTTAACTTACGTGGTCCCGGGTCCATAATAGTTCCATCGACGTAGTTAACCTGAAGTTGAAAAACGAAGAGCATGGGAATGAATGAATTTATATGGACAGTAAATTGTCTATTGTTTCAGTTCCAATACACATAAAGGTTTTATTGAATCCAAATAATGGAAGTTAATAACTTACCTTTCGGAAGGACAACGTAGACAATACCGACTCGGTGGCTACATACTAGAGGAGCGTTCATTCAGGAGTCTCTTTATTGCAGGAAGATCACCGAAAATAAATATCAAAGCCAGTATTTTGAGTGAATTATTGGTAATTGGGCATACTTGAACACTTTTACTTGGTCTTTATAAGATATAAATGGGAAAAGGAAAGACAGCAGGCAAGTTGCCGCTTTAACTAAGCAATTTTTCACCTGCTTCCGAGCTCTCTTCCCTTTACCAAGAGTGCTTGCAATGTATTCTTGCTCTTGTTCATAATGATGGCGCAATAGTCTCTCCCAATACGCAGGGTCTGGCTTCTCTGCTTCTTGCTGAAAGATGAAAATTACTCAAGATCAGTCACAGAATAAAACATATAAGTAGAATCTCTTTACAAAAGTTAACCTGAAAACTATGGGTCCGTGCAGAGGTCAAAGATACCCTGTATATGTAGTGACTGCTAAGTACCAAGAGAATAAAACAGCATATATATTTAGTGGAAGTGAGCTAGTATTTTACAGGCCTTGTAAAAAAGTACAGCGAAAGCAATCTTGGAAAATCATTTGATTTTTTTGATTTAATCCATATTTAATTTGTCTCTAACAACGTAGCTTGCAACCTGCTTTGACAAACTTTTCAGAGCCCCTAAAATTTGCGGAACCTCTTTCCCAGGCCCTTCTAATTCTTGGTATGGCACTATACAATGTGACTTAGTCCTGTAGGAAATCTTCTGATTGGCCTCACATTGAGGAGAAGAAGCCTAAGGTCATTTCATGATACTCACAGACACAAGCAGACTTAAACATTGACAAAAAGCTTACCTTTAGAACTTCGACGTCATCATCAACTTCGTCCTTGTCTCTAACAACGTAGCTTGCAACCTGCATTGATAAAACAAAAACAAAATATTCGTTAGCAATATGAGATAATATAAGCAATACGTTAAGCTTTATCACACCATATCATCAGGTCAACTTTATGGAAGACGGTGTGCGTTTCCACCCTCTACAACCGGATCTCGATTCTTCTTTGATGCTCAAAATTCAGTATAATCTACATACACCAAAGTATCTTTTTCTATACTTCTACCTTGCATCCGAAGTTAGTTTTTAGGACGCTGAGAAGCTAAGCTTATCGAAGCAGCGTCCTGGTCCTTCCTCTCGATGTGACCACACCTCGTGATTCCTTTAGCCTAGAATTACAGAGAGTTGGCGACTCTCCTCACACTTTGTTCAGGTTCGGCAGGGCGAGGACTCGAACCACCAACCTCAAGATTGGTAGTCAAGCGTGCTACCACTGAGCCACCCCCATAACAAAATCTTCTTGGCACGGTAGTAGTACATATCGTCTCATAAATATTGATAACAATAGAAATAAAAATGTGCAAGCTACATACTATCTGAAACCCAATTACTCTTGGGCAAAGACCCTGGTAAACTCGCAACCTAATAGGTATTACTATAGCATATATTTTGTCTGACCTATTTCCATGATAACACCAGTAAAAGGCAAGGAAATAGGTTAGTAGGCAAAAGTAACATGTTACTCTTGCAAAGAATATGCATTCTATCTTAATAGAGTAATAAATCAACTTCTTCCAATTCTTATCAGATGTATGAGTACGATTTTGGGGAGCTCATTGTAAACAAGGGTGTACATATTCCCAATCCTGCATGCAATATTATTTTATTGGGCAAAGAAAATGAATTTACTGACTTACTGGATATTTGAACCAAAAGAGGGAGAGAAAAAGAAAGAAGAAAATGACTTACCGTAAGTTCCCGCATATAGAAAACTCAACATTTTGAATTAGGCTGTTTAGTTTCTTATATGGAAGAAAATCTTTGAACAAGAGGCTGGCAGATTTCTTATATGTCCACTAAGAAACTTTCCCCTTCATATGCCAACTTTCCTCTGTTAAATAGTATTTTATAAATTCTTGAACCATGCTGAATACTTGCAAAGGTCCAGTAAAGGTCCAATTCTCTAAATAATGATGCATTATTTCATGTGTTTTCATATAAAATTTGAGTGACTGAAAAACAGCCTTGATATTGCAATAAATCCAATTTCACAATTTTAACCATTTGTAAGAAATTGCAAAAAACAGGCTGTCTAGTTTCTTATAAAGGAGAAAATGTTTCTTATGAAGGCAGGCTTCAGTTTCTTATATGTCAAATTTTGATATGCGGGGACCTAACTGTATTGGGGAAAAACTGACTTCTTATGAAGAATATCTATCCTTATTGTAAATCAAATAAAAACAGCTATATTAAACAGGATAAACGGGTTGGCAAGAAGAAGTTGTAAATAATTTACCTTAAACGATGACAGATATTCTTGCATTCCACTTTCTTTTTGCTCGATTCCTTCATTGGATCGATCTAACAACTCATCAACTGCTTTCATATCGTAAAAGATTTGCCCAGTTTCATTTGAAGCTAAAATAAATGCAACGTGTACGCTTAACAGTCACCTATATCTTTCCAGAAATTTGCAAATATATAAAGCCTCTTCACCCGGGTAATAAAGATTGTTTTTTGCAAGTCTAGCTTCTTATGTCTTGTTCAAATCCTACCCTCACCATCCCCCCCCCCCAGGACACCCCCGAGTATTTACTCAAAAATGTTACCAGCCCCATGGGCATCTGACAACACCAGGAGAATGATGACATATATGTGTACAACTAACACCCCATATGCTATCTTATGATTCGGTTCTACTAAATCACCTTTCATCAAAAAGTACTTATGCTATTTTTCTTTCTATTTGTCTGTCTGACAATTTACATCTTCCGTTTAAGAAACCATCTCTGCAGGGACCATTATGGAACTAATGTCAATTCGACCTTTTAATGCTACCCCTGCCAATACAGTTAGGGGTGTTTTCATATGTATTTATTTAATTAGTATAAAGATTGTAATTTTTAGCTTTTAAAATATTGTAAATATTTAATTATTTCAGTGGCAAATGTAAGCAAACAAACAAACAAACAAACAAGCAAACAAACAAACAAACAAACAAACAAGAGCTTCCACCTTATACAGTTACTGTCAATATCGCATGGTCTCAATGCTTGGCCCCAGGGCATTCACCACATAGATTTTCCCCATCCCACCTCTGGGTGCATGGGGGTGGTCAGAATAGGAACTGAACGAGAAATTACTAAGACAACTTGCTAATAGCACTCGCATCTGTGTGCTCAATACTTAAAGGAATTGAATGCTCGTCCACTTTTCAATAGCAACAATCTTTAGTCAAAGTCTCAAATCAATCCTTTGATTGCTTGGAAATTTCAACAGTGATCAGTTGGTGGTGCATGATAATATATCATCATAATCATGATCAGTACAGGTCTGTGGTTATCAATTCATCATCTCATGGGTAGAATCATTTGGCTCATTAATACCTAAGACGTTAGCACACAATTACCACGATATTCGTGATACCTGCAAATTTGTAAAATTAAGAATAATATGTGCGTTACCACAGTCATAGAAGCTCGACGAAATTTGAAAAAAAATCATTTCGTCTTGGTCTTGGTTGGAAGGGTTTGCTTGGAGCCCCATACATAATCTTTGTCACCGGTGATCTATTCTATTGAATCAGCAGAGCAGAGCAGAGCAGAGCAGAGCAGAGCAGAGCAGAGCAGAGCAGAGCAGAGCAGAGCAGAGCAGAGCAGAGCAGAGCAGAGCAGAGCAGAGCAGAGCAGAGCAGAGCAGAGCAGAGCAGA